>MU843558.1:0-120646 GCA_030867255.1 Colletotrichum somersetense
GCTGCTGCTGCTGCTGCTGCTGCTGCTGCTACTGTCTTCGTCGAGGAGCAGCACGAGCTTCTGCAGGGTCAGGACGATGAAGGCGTGGTTGGCGTACCAGTCGGCCTTTGTGCGGTTCCTCGTGTTCATGACGTCCTCGATTGAAAGCTTATGTAGCTTATATGACTGACCACAGGCCTGGATGACGTCCCAGCTAAGGCCGTTGATATTGATCCAGCGGCTCTGGACCCAGGGCTCCTGGGGCTTCCGCAGGAAGTCGACAAAGTCCTCGTTGCCGAACTTGTGCTGCACCATCCTGGTCTGGCTGAAGTCGAAGACGGAGATGTCGCATTCGGCGCGGAGGGTGGGCATGGAGGCGTGGCCTCCGTCCGACTTGTTGGGGTCGAAACCGGGCTCGGAGCCGGGCTGCCAGCCGGGGCGGGACATCTCAAAGTCGCCATAGTCCTCGACGGGCTTGAAGGTGCCGGCTCGGCGTCGCATCGGGGAGATGGTCTGGTCGGTGGGGGCGCGCGTCAGGGGGGCACCGGTTGAGTCGCGGGGCATGGCGAAGTCGCGGGTCCTCGTGGGCGAGGTTGGGGAGGTGGCATGGTCTTGGGTGTCGATCTGGAGCGAGGGAAACCGAACGGTGCGCGAGCGGTCTTCGGATTCGTCGACGGTCTTAGACATTGTTGCGCCGGGGTCGATAGAGTCGGACGACATGACATGCGGGCGCCTCGGCGGAAGGAGGGATGTTTATGTTTGGAGGAATGAAGAGGGCAGTCTCGTCAAGACATTTAATACTTTGGAGCAAAATCTCAGCTTTTTCGCGTGGCGCACACGTGCTCAGGGTCCGTCCAGGGACTCAAACGGCGCGAAGCTTAGCCCGAACAGCCAGGAGAGATGGATGGCAGTGTTCAATTTCGGGTTCGTCGTGGCGTCGTGGCGTCGAATCAGGGTGCAAGCATCGTCGGATACCTATGATATGCTCTCTCAGCCGCATGTACCAAGGTTGGCCGTGCTTTGCTACCGCTTCATTGGTAAAGATGTCGGCTCAATTGCAGTGTGGCATGAAAGGAGGGGAAAAGGAGAGATGGAAGGTGATGTTGGTGACGTGACGATGCGCAACTTTGTGGAATGATTTTTTGCGAAGTGGAAGCGAAACGGAGGGAAGCGGAGCGAACTTGCAGCCCTTTCCCCTATGTGTACGGAGGTACTCGGTAATGACGAGACAACTAACCGCATGTATCCGTACAGCGTACGAAATACAGGCAGTTTACAGAGATGCAATACTGCGTAATGCTCGCGACTCCACTGTGATCTCTCCTCTTGGCGCCCATTGGGTCCTCACGATCCCTATCCAAACTACCTAAATACCTTGGGTACCTCCTACCTTGGTTTGATACACGTCGTAATATTATCCGCCGATAGCATCTGGGATTAAGCTTTCGGCTGGTGCCGGTCATCCGCTTCAAGCACTTTTCCCATCGATGCGGTGGATCGAATGGTGGGTTTAACGAGGAGCACGTAGCCAATAGCTATTTATGCATTGACGATGCCCATCTGTTTCGGGAAGCATTCAGTCAAGCTTTTGCTTAGAGGGTCTGATCTGGACGGCATCCAAGTCTGTGATTTCTTCCGTTTTTTTTTTGTTTTTTTTTAAAAAAATCCTTACAACATTTGCCTGTTCGTCATGTCATGGCCGTTCATGTTCATCGTATAGTTCCGTGGAGCCTAGCAAAACACACATAATACAAAAGTAATCGGGGACCTACTTCGAGGTGGTCCCCGTCGATGGGAAGAAAAAAAGCGACTCGGCAACGCCACTAGCAAGACCACGGAAAGAAAAGACCGAAGCCTCAAACAGCGATGGTGTACGTCTCGCTGCCGTCCCCCTTGCACGCCGCCGTGACCAGGCGCCCCTGGCCCCCGGGCACCACGCACGTCGCCTCGTCGTTGACGGGCGACCACAGGAAGCTGTCCCCGAAAACCCGCACCAGCTGCCCGGCGTTCGTCTCGCCCTCGCCCGCCGCCCGCCCGCCGCACGAGAAGACGGTGACCGTGTCGCCGTCCGCCCGCCGCCCGTCTGTGCTGACGCACCCGTTCATCAGGCTGCTCACCACCAGCACGCCGTTGTCCTTGCCGTCGTTGTGCTTCCCCTTGGACACAATGTCCCACTGCTGGTTCGCCGTGCCGTCGCACGCCGCCAGCGCCACGGGGATGAGGTTCTGACGGAAGTCGCCCGCCGTCGGGTCCACCGAGAGGCACCGCCCGTCGGGCGCGCGGATGGCCGCCTTGGTGAAGACCCGGGTGGCCGTCGAGTCGAACGCGTTCGCCTCGGCCGCTGCCGTCGGGTTCAGGGTCCCGCCTGCGCGGGAGACGGGGACCGGCGACGTCGGGTTGACCGCGGGGATCTGTCCCTGTTGTCCGCCGTTGGCGCCGCCGTTTCCGTTGCCGTTTCCGGTGGCCGGTGGAGTCGTCGCAGCAGGCGCCGCTGTGACCGATGCGGACGTCGTGCCGGGTGCGGTGGTGACCACGGGCACGTTCCCAGAGGTATCGCCCCCGTTGTTACCTCCGTTGTTCCCCCCGTTGTTTCCGCCACCACCTCCTCCTCCTCCTCCTCCACCGCCCCCCGTAGCAGAGCCGCCAAACGTAAAGGACTGCGCCTTGTCGTTGGTGTCGCAGTCGGCCACGTCGACGACGTCGCCCCTGACCGCGAAACACTTGCCCTTGGCGTTTCTGGGCTGGAACGTCAACGGGCCCGCCCCCGTTTCCAGGGCGAACAGCTGCGAGTCCGTCACCAGGCCCTCGCCCGCCGCGCGCCCGCCGCACGAGAAGAGGTTGACCTGGTCGCCCGCCTTGCGGCGCGGGTCAAAATTGAAGCACGCTTGCGTCTAAAACCGTTTCCCCCCCACCGGTTAGCAACCGCTACATCTGACGGAAAGGGGGTGAGGGCGCAGTGCGTCAAGTACCTGACTGCTCACGACGAGCATCGTATTGGCTTGGTCGTTGTGCTTCCCGGCGGTGATGACGTCCCAGCCCTGGCTGTCCTTGATGGCGCAGTCGCCGACCTGGATCGGGGTCAGGTTCGCGCGGAAGTCCCCCGACAGCTTGTCGACGAAGAGGCACTTGCCGTCGGCGGTCAGGATCTGGACGTTGGAGAAGGCGCGGGTGGCCGTGTCGTCGCGCGGGTGCGCCTCCTTGGTGGCGGCTTCGTCGAGCTCCGTCACGGCCCGGCGCTGGGCGACGGGGCTCGCCGTGGCGAGGAGCGCGGCATACGCCAAGAGAGTGGCCGCCTGGCAAATCATGGCGGGCCAAAGGTTGAGTGGCTGCTGACGAACTTGAAGAATGGTGTATCTGTGTATTTGAAAGAACGGAAGCCTGCCCAGCAGGTGTCGACGCAAGTAAGAAGCGACCTGGGATGAAGAGTAAAATTAGAGAAACGAAACGAAACGAATGAGAGGGAGGGGGGGGGCAGTCGACGCAAAGGCCGCAATTGACACGGGAGGCAGCGATGTCGTGGATGGAAGCGGGAGAGAGAGAGAGAATCCCGGCGGCGAAGCAGTCTTATACTGGACTTGTCGTGACGGGCAAGTCTGTGTCGCCCATCGCCCATCACCCGTCGCCTGTCATCCGTCGCCTGTCATCCGTCGCCTGTCACCCAAGCGCCATCCTGTCTACGTCCGAAAGATAACCGTAGCTCCCGCATGCCTATGCCCTCGTCCTTCAGCCCCCCCTTCTCCAAAGCGTGCAGGTTTGAACAGGGTTTCACGAGCTCGCCAACTGCAGCGTGGCCTCGTTTAGGTCAGTCCTGGAAGGGGGTGGAGGGCGGCTGAAGACACGGGGCGGCGAGCAATGTCCAATTCGATCGTCTGTTTCCCTTGGCTGTTCGTCCGTTTCCCTTGGCCTGCTCGCCCCCTGCAGCACATCCTCCATCACCGTCCGAACACTTTGTCCCACTGGGCGGGGGACACGGCGCCAGGTACCTATTATCGCCCAAGTCGCGCAACAGGTAGCGATGCGGGAGGAGGACCTCGCAGCGGTTCCTTGGCTGGGATGTCCCGGCCCATGAAACCGTTCGCGTAGCAGGGCGACAGATCCTGAAGGGATGGCGCGGGGATCGTGGCGGGAAAAGATAAGACGGAAAAAAGGGGAACAAGGGGAACAAGAACCAACAGGAAATGGGCGAAAAAGAAAAAGAAAAAAAGACAAAAAGGGATTTGATTACTGCGCAAGAAGAGGTCCGCGCTTCGGGCCCTTGCTCGATGGCGATGGCGCAATAAATGATTGGACGGCGGGTGCAGCAACGCACTGCACTGCCGGACCCCGAATTGGGTTTCCCGATATGCCATGCCCGATGGGATGGATGGGTGGGCGCTTGTCGGACTGTCGGGCGTTTAAATTGCGGAGTGGAGTCCTTTAATTCAAGCTTAAAGCCGCCGCCTCCTCTTGATAGGTAGATACCAGGTCCTGTTCCTGTATGCGAGCGGCCTTGATATCGTCGCATTCTATTCCGTTTCGTTGGTTTGCTCTCCTACGTTTCACGGAGGAATCCTCCCCCTTTTCCCTGGCCATGTCCTCCAGATCCAGTTCCAGATGAGATTCAGAATCAGCCACCGGCAAAAAAAAAAAAAAAAAAAAAAAAAAAAGTTCATAATACAACTAGAGTTGGGGCTTGGTGATGCGTTGCACAACCCACACCTACCTCTCCGCGGCAGGAGTTGGTGAAAGGCTGTTTGTTGTCATCACTGCCAGCCATCCACCCACTCATCATCCATCCCAATACAGCAGTGTAGGTGTACCACTATGGCATCATACAGGAAGAGCCGGACCCCGTGGACCGCAATGTCTGGCATCCGCCCCCTCCCTTACCTGAAGCCGTTCAGCTCGTTGAAGCCGGCCTGCACCAGGCTCTGCCTCCCCTTACGGTCCCCGACCCCGGTCCAGTAAAAGAGCCCGCCGAGGCCCATGCTCTTGGCGTACTGGGCCTTGATGGCCACAGTCCTCGGCACGTCGAACGTCATGAATCCGTGCTCGGCGTCGACGTACGACGCCGCCGCCGCCGTCGCGTCCACCGTCGCCCCGTCCACGCTCTCGTCCGACATGTCGCAGTAGTCCACCTCGGCGGCGTCCTTGGAGGGCCCGCCGGGGCCCCTGGCCCGCGGGAACGTGCGCGCATACGCGGGGATCCCGAGCAGCACCTTGCGGCTCGGGAACCCGTGTTCGACCACGTAGCGGACGCCGTCGGCGCACGCCGCCCGGAGACAGGGATGATTGTTGCTCGCCAGGCTCCGGGGGGCAAGCAGCTGCGCGTGGTTGCCCGAGACGTCGGTCCAGGGCCCCGTAAGGTCGTAGCACATGAGGTTCAGGTAGTCCAGCAGGGCCGCCGCCCGTCCGAGGGCGATGTTCCTCAAGACGTACTGGCCTTGCGGCAGCGCCGAGGTGAGGAGGTACCAGCCCGCCGGCATGTGGCGGCGGATGTCGCTCAAGAGGGCGATGTAGTCTTCGCCTTGCTTGGCGTCGCTCGGGTGCTCCCAGTCAACTGGGTAGGCGGCGCGTTAGAGGAAACAAACAAGCAGGTGGCCAGAGGGTAAAGAAGGGAAAGGAAACTACGCACTATCGACGCCATTGAGTTGGTGCTCGTCACAAAACGCCTTGATCTCTTGGGCGAATCGGGCGCGAGCAGCCGGGTTGGCGGCCAGGGCGGGGAACTCGGCACTCCCGCTGCCGCCTCCGACGGAGATGAGGGTGCGGATGTGCGGCGCCGAGGCCTTGAGGTTGGCGAGGGCCGAGAGGCATCCCTTAGTTCCGTCCACGGGGATCTGGGTATCCGCCCAGTCGTCGGTAAGCTTCAGCGTCCCGTCCGTGTTGACTTTGATGAAGGCGTATAAAACGTGGGTGACGGCGTTCGCCGGCAGGCAGGCCGGGGTCTGGTTCTTGTAGACGCGCCAGTTGGGGTAGTAGACGGCGTTGACCCAGCCTTGAGACATGACGGGCAGTACGACGAGTGCAGCAAGGGTGACGAGTTGGAATATGAACCAGGGCAAAAGAAAGCCCCGTCGTGAAGGTGAAGCTGTTGTTGAGGTTGAGATTGATGTTGGTGTTGAGGCTGCAGCGCGGGGGAGGGGAGCTAACAGTGCTCAGGCCATCTTTTGTCTGGCGGTCCAGCGTGTCCGGGTGCGGCGGAGTGGTGCTGACGTGGTGGCTTAGTTCGAGGTTAGAAGGCGCCAGCCGGATCGCTACTGAGAAGCGAAGACAGCTAAGGCAGCTAGGTAAGTATAGGTGTACATAGCTGTAGCTGCAGCTACGGTGGAGCGCTAAGCCGCCCATGAGCTCACTGCCGCACGAGTCCCGCTCCTCGTCTCCTTGGCTTCTCTTCTCCACCGACTTTCTGTTTGTCGTCTGTCAGAAACACAACACTGACACTGCCGGCATGGACACTTTTGAACGACTCTCTCTCCTTTATTCACGCAGTTACTGCCGCCGTTTATGAGGAAGCAGAAGCAGCGAGACGCTGGATCGAACACCTCACCGAGCATTGCACTTTTCCCCAGCGCCTTCTGGCCGTCTCACCTAAGACGACGTTCCAGTACAGCTCGCATTCTTTCGGAACAATAAAACACGTGCAGACGGGAAGCGATTACGAACCGGAGCCCGCGTCGACCGGGTTCTGGGTCGGACGGAGGGCGGGCGTTCCCGTCTGGTCCGGAAATGACACCCTTGGAGACCCGACGGTGATTGCGGCCGGCTCGGAAGGACGCATGCGGGCAGACCAAAGAAGCTGCTTTGAGTGCAGCGGCAGCCACCTGGATCATATAGCCTTTATGGGCAGCATGTCGGTCTCCCGAGTCTACAACCTTACAGAACAACCCAATCCCAGGAGGGAGAGTTGCCGACCCAACTACTAGTTTTAGCTAATCGACTAGTATCCGTTAATAGGTCTTAGATCTGCGCACTCAACGCCCTGCTTTCGGGGTTCATGAATTCAGAGAATAACTTACAATCCTTCCTAGAGCTTATGTCCTTAAATATTAAGCCGCCACTTAAAGCCCTGCTACTTCAAGGAGACGATGATCGAAATGAGGGATCGCGGCATGAAGGCTATAATTCTAGCTCTTGAAGGGTGCTCACCTTCATGCTAGGCCCTCAGCTATGATAGGGCAAGGACGTTGAGCCATTCAATGGCTGATGAGCTAGACAGTGGTGTGACGAACATGGTTGCCACGAGACAACTTTGTTTTTCTACGTGTACATTTCGGATCCATTGAGATGCGAAATGACATTTAAGTCTTGATAGCCACCCTTCGTCTGAGGTTTCTTCTTCTTTTTTTTCTCATTCTCACCCAAGTCTTCCATCTCTTCTTCATCCCATAACTCAATCTGCGATCATGGGGAAGAGTTGTAAAAGGACGGCGATGAAATGTTTCGTCGGAGCGTGGGGGTTCATCAACTCGACGTTGGTGTGAGTCTCATCCGCCATCCAGAGAAACCCCCTTGGTCGAAATCTTTTGCTCACGTAAGCCACAGCAACACCACTTCCGGCGACATCGTCACCCAGGACTGGGCCTACCCCGTCCCCTCTGGCATGTCTCTGTTCACCCCCAACGGATACACCGCGTTGCTGGTCACCGCCAACGACACGACTCGTCCCGACCTTCGGCCTCAGGGGCTGGACCAGAGCAACCCAAGCTCCTCTCCCGACTCGGAGTGGGCCAAGATTGGCAAGTACAGCGTCGCCGGTGCCGGGCCGTTCCGTCTGTCCAATGTGACGGATGAAAAGGGGCCAGACGGTCCCGAGGGCGTGCAAACTGGAACGTTCCTGACGTCTACGCTCCCGGCTCGCATTGGTCCTTACGAGTTTACCTTCAAGTTTTACAACGACTGCTCGGCTTGGAACCTCCATCAAGATGCTGGGGCTGGGCTCCAGAGGGTTGCGTGGTACTACAGACTGCCTGATCAGGATGAGGAGTAAGAGATGTACAGTTCAATGCGTCAGCTTAGTTTAGTGCGGTTGTTACGTCGCCTCAAGAGGGCCTTCAATATGTAAATATTTGGTTTAGATAGTCATCTAGAAAGCACTACAGGGCTATGTTGCACCTAAAAACATTCCCTAGAATTGCAAATCCCGACTGGGTGTCGGTTAAAGCGACCATACTGTCACACGGAGTAGCACTGTCCTGGCCGGGGGATTCTTCGGCTTGCGGTTAGCGGGGTGAGACTAAATAGTTATCTCGAGGGCCCCAGGGGTCGTTGACCTCATTTGTTAATTAGACTTGTTGATGCTCGTGGGAGACTTGTTGACGTTGGGGGGAGATGAAAAATGACGCTGAAAATGGACAAGTAGGGTGCTGTCCTACGAGGTATCAGTGGTTCTTTCCCCGATTCCGACTTGTGAAGCCGGCACCGCCCTCCCACGTCAAGTCCCAAAGCCCGAACGCAGGAAGCCAGACAGCTTTGGTATCAAGTGTCTCATGCACATTGAGGGGATTTGAATTCATCGCAGCTGATACCCCAATCATCCCATTTCATCAGCATCTACTTCATAGCTAGAACGTCTTTGATCCGAGCGGTTTCCTCTTCATGGCCGACGGCCATAATCGGCTGCCTCGACTCTTCGTGAATGAATCCGTACCGTATCCTCAACTTCTTGAGCTCATTGGTCAGTTCTGAGCCATCAAGCCGAGTCGTACTCGACGGCAGATCGATGTACTTTGAGTTGCGGATCGCCGTGGAAACATAGCCGAGAATCTCAGGACCGTGTGTCAAGTGGATGAAGACGACGCTGAGAATACCCCCTGCCAGAAGAACGACGGCGGACAGCAAGCAGAGCGATATCCACAGCTTCGAGATGACGAATGTTTCCAGCAGAGTGGATGATTCTCCTGTGAAGGTAACGTTGGGCTGGAAAACGGCATCTGCCGCTTCGGCGCTGGCGTTTGCAATCGTGCTGGAAACTTGGCTGAGGGTCAGATACGTGTTGAGCAGCTGCCCAAAGCGCGTGCCGACTTTCGAGGTGTCGAGTTCGTCCATCAAGACCGCCGTGCCAGACGAGATGTTTTCGTAGGTCGGGTCTTTGAGATAGTACAAAGTCGGGTCGATGAACCCGGTCATATCTCGGCCTGTGGCGACGGGCATCTCTCCGGCGAAGAAGTCGAACGATCGAGGGAAGGATAGTTGGGTGATTTGCTCCGGCGCGTGCGTCTTTTGTGACAATCGCTGCTCGATTACTCGGCAAGATCGCTGGCCGGCGAGAAATGAGCAGCTGACGCGAGATTCAACGTACTTCTGGGTCATGTCGCAACTGATTTCCAGGTTGTCGCGGTTCTTCTTGGTGATTTGAGGCTGAGCCAGAACCATGCGGAGTAAAAGTCTCGTCGGGCCTGCGGTGATTCCGGTCTCGTTGGAAAACATGGCCAGGCTTCCAGTGTCTTGATATGCTGCCACCCAGTCCCATTCCTGTCCCTCCTTTCCATGGGTTATCCAGTACAGGTCAACGAACCTGTCAATGGCGATTCCCCACTGAGTTGAGATGTAGCCCCCAGACCCCCGTAGGTAGTCGTATCCTCGCCATGTTCCATTAGGGTATTCCTCCGTCATGTAATCGGTCGTCACGTTGGCCATGGCCGTCCTGTTTGCAGTGCCTTTGGCAATATCTATAGCGGGGAACTTGGTAGCGTTTGGGCACAAGAGTTGGATGTAACTCGACTCCAGAGAGAAAGTTGCGTTTCCGGTCCCAACATAGTGAATTGGGACACCGGCTAAAGACGAGTACTCGACCTCTTCGGGGTTGTTCGAGATGCTCTTCCACTTGCTGTCTGCATCCGCACTCAAGTAAGGGATTCTCACGTTCCCCCACAGGTCCATGGCGTCGATTTTGTTCGCCTTCGGTGTTCCCACGAGGATCGTATACAGTGTTGCCAGACTTGCAAGCTTCGGTCTGTTCAGACTGTCGACGACGCTGCTACCCTGTCCTGACGATACCCCATCTGCGAGGGGCGCTTGTGTGTCGAAGTAGGCTATGTTCACGGGACTCGGGTCAGGGACGAGACTCGTGTCCATCATACGCAGAAAGGCTTGTGCTCCTAGTGGTGAGCACGCCCAGACGAGTAACAGTCCAACAGCAACGAAATTCAACGTTCGGAGTTGGAAGAGGGTGATGACAGTTGAGCCAACGGTCCTGCTTCCCATCATCTGCTCGAGGAAACCCATCGTTCCTCCCTTCTCAAGCTTCCATCGAGCAGCCCCGGACATCAGACGGCCGATAACCGAAGCAAAGAGAATAGGGAATGCCGTGGCAAGCTGTGGTGAAGTTTGTCAGCACCAGCATCCCGGAAATCGACTCCTCTTTAGTGAGTATGACGGCGGTTATACATACCACGGTGATTGCGTTCTCCCAGGCCGAGAGGTCGTCTCCAACTTGCGAGCCGTCGAGGCGCCATACCAGTACAATGAAGACGATGACGGCCAACGGCAAGATGACGACGGCGACGTCGGCGAAGATGGTGGGCGCTGTCGCATTGTAGTTTCTGTGACCTGAGATGTCGCCGTGGGCCTGGTCATCTGTGGCAACCGGCTTGTACGCTGTTGTCTGATTCTGCCCATCAAGAGAGGCCAGCGGATCGTTGACTTGGGCAACTTGGGCCTCAGGGCCGCCGGCGCGCTTGATGCGGCTTTCCGATGACGGCCTCTCCGCATCGGTCGGCCCCAGTCGTGTCTCCGATGTGCGCCGGGAGAGATTCGGTGAGGCCGGCGAGACGCTGTACTGCTGGTCTCTCATTTGGGATTGCGGTGAGGGTTCCCTCGAACTCGGACTAAGGTTGGACGCCATATCGAATGCTTTCAACTCCCAGCACTATGCCCCAAGTCGGTGCTGACATTGAGTGACTCCAGTCTGTCGACTTGGCGAGGAGGCATGGAGGTTTTTAGCTTGTGTTCTGCTGACTTGGTGCTCCATCACACCAGGCGGTGATCTACATAAGAGGCAGAAGGATCCTTTGAGAAGCAAGCAGGCGTCGAATCAAACAGCGCGCCTGTCGTCGCGAATGTAACCAGCAAAAATGTAGGCAAGGCAGCCGCCAAGACTCGCTTCGGTTTTTGGCCCCTGTAAATATGCCCGTCTGCCCCTGGTCGAACCACTCACAGCGCATACTTCTACAGCCTTAGCACATATGTGTGTGTATGAGGGCCTCTGAACGACAGATGCAGTGGAACATTTTGCCAGAACGGCAAGAGGAATGTTGCGAATGAAACACAATGTTCAGGCTGTGTTAGGCTGATTAGAGGCCTTGACGTGGAAATCGGAACGAGGTGTTCTACTGATAAGGGTGGGTTATATTACGCGGGGTGACTCGATTGTTCGGGACGAGGATCCAGCCAAGCTCTCGTAGCATCCGGTTACTACAGCCCTTGTGTTCTGCCGCCACGTATTATTAGCAGCTGGCAACAACGCCCTGGCCCCAGACTAACTTGCCTATCTTCTTCGTCATATCCAATACGTCGTACGCGGTCCCGCCCGTGTTCTTCTGCCACGGGAACGATTTGGGACGGAGGAACCACACCATCTCGGCGAGGCAGTGCAACGCCACCTAGTAGTGGTCTAGCGTGGGGGTGTGTTTAAGATAGCGTTCTGGCTTGGGCACGCTGTGCTTCTCAGCAAGGTGGCAGATCACCCGCTCTCCAAAGGGCTTCAAGGCATAGCCACATGGTCGGCAAATGAGGGCCGGCTCCGGCGGGTCTAGGTACAGACCGAGGGTGTCGAGGCGCTGCTGTTGCGCCTGTCTGTTTTATACACCTGCCACGCTGATTGCTTCTCACTATGAAGGGCTGGGCCTGGCTAGGCGGTAGGGCGACAGCTTGCTACGCAGGACATCTTGTCGAGGCTCCTGAAGTGTTTGTATACGCATCTCCCGAGAAAGAGCACAGAGAGTATAGAGTAGGTAGATAGAAGCACAGTCTTCCACCTCTGCTTCGCGCGGCCGACGGTTGGCGCAGGCAACTTGAGCGGCCGGCCTACGTATGTTCCCCTCTTCTCACAGGGATTAATTACTGTCGAAACGGAACGGAGATCCACTTTTCTATCCGTCTGGCAAGACTGTGTGTTACAGCTATTTTCCAGCCCAGATCACACCAACAGGGCTGCGTTCGCTGTAGCTGTAGGTGCAATAACGACGGAGTGTGTTTTAAGGCAACAATTCCGCTACTGGATTTGATATTTAGATTCTAGCTTTGAACCAGCCTTTACATACTTAGCTTCCTCCTAGTCCTCTTTCCTTTACCCCCTTCCTCTTCCTTTCCCTTCTTTAACCTACACAATCTTTGCTGGTATCCTTCCCTACATTAATTAACACCTCTTTAACCATATTTCTATACTAGCCAATGTTACTAAGATGGCATGACCGCAGCCTTTACCTAACATCGAGACATTCCTCTGAAACCACGCCTGCATAGAGTACAGCAAGTTTGCAAAACAGTCTCTTACAGACAGGCCGCAGATCGTTGTTAAAACACGATACTAGTAAAACTAATTTTAGTAATACTGGAAGAAGTAAGGGAATAATACCTGTTGGCTCTGTTTAGGTATAATCTACAACAACTAATTTTTACTGACTCCTACAGCTGGGCTACATCTTAGACAAATATTAAACTAGAAGAATTCTAGGTCGACATGTGTCGTGCGAGGTCTAAAACTATAATCTATTTGCGATCGTTCCTTGACTGGTACACTTAGTTGGTTGAGAAGCGCGTAACCCTAGAAACTGAGGAGCATATCTGGACAAGGAAGACGACCTTAGCAAACAGCATTTTGTATCTTTGGAAGAGCCTTGTGTCTTATGCAAATTCGCATGTGCTTCCTAAGAAGAGGATCGTAGATACTGATAATTCCTGGCGTTGGACTTTGGCTTTCTATAGCGGTACGGGCTGAAAACAACGCGGTCGTGGTCTTGGATACAGCATTTTAGTCGTAAGTCTTACAGGCAGTTTCTTTGCGACTCACTGACATAAATCTAGTGGATTTGAGATGTCCTGGTGCCTAAATATAATCTTAAGCGCACACAGACCTTTAAGAAGGTGACTACAACTGCCGAGGACGTCGCGCTCTATCTCGACACACTTTGGAGGCGTGCTTTAGATATCGGGTGCACCCCACAGACGAGGATCTTCTTCCATACTGTTATATTACTATCAAGCTTTGGAGGCTTGAAACCAGGCGCCCTCATGGAGCTCGTTCTTTGGCGATCAGGCCGCCTAAGCGGATGTACTAGACAGTTTCAAAGACGGCTGGAGGGTGATGGGAGACCAATGGACGCACCAAGGCCGGATTCGCAATTGACTGACACTATGATGTAGAGGATTCTTTCGGCAAGGTTGCGCTGAGAACGAGTGACTGAGGGATGCTGAGCATAACCGACACCTATGCCGACCCAAAGGACCACCGGCATCGACAGCCGCGCGATTGCATGCCGATGACAGCGGCAGCCTCGTCAAACGTAGCCGAACACCCGGCCCGGGGACTGCGGGAAAAAAAAGAAGAGGTTTTAGGTCCGCTTTGCTGAATCGTCCACCCTTGCTCGAGATGCGTGGAACACGCATTCTCGCCTGTTACGAGGTCGGAGGACGAGCTACTTTGGCTTGCTCCGAGCCGGCTTCTGCGATCATACACACAAGAGGGAAACCGTTTGGAACCGCCGTTGATTCATCGCCAGGAAAGAAACGAAAAAAACATCTCGGTCCTTTTGTTTGTGGCACCCTCTTCGGCAACAGCGTGGAGGGGGGGCGGGATCGACGAAACCACGTTTCATTCATTCCCGAGGTCGAAACAAAAAGTACGTGCTCGAAACAAAGTGCATGCATACGGAGCGGGACGGGTTCTCGGCCAAAAAGACATCGTGTTTAATGCTTCGCACATCTTGCAGCGTGCAACGTCGAAACGTCACCGACTCGTCGCGGCGACTGTCCCAATATCGGCACGGAAGACGGCACACATGACGACGGCGAACAGCCGACATCACAAACGTCGGCCGCCGCTGACTCGTGAGAAGGGCCATGTTGTGTGTTTGGGCTGTCATTCGTCAGCCATAGAGGCTTAGGCAGGTTCATGCTTGCTGCGGGATCTTGAAACATCGTTTTTTTTTTGTCATGCTTCAAATACTGATGCAGTGGTTTTTTCGACCCATTCTTTCACGGATGGTGGGAAATCTGACAACCGAAACGAGGAAACAAGGCTGTTTGGAGGGGCGACGGCGAGAACTCGGCGGCGTCCCGTAAAAAACCGGGAGGGCTGTTTGGCGTCTTGTGAGGTCTCGGAACAGATCTTGAATCGGGAAGTTGGAGAAAGAGTCAGTAGGTGTGCCCGGGTGTCGACGGCGTTCCGTACACCGGGTGGATCCCCGCTTCGAGTCTCGGTCTATTTCGATGTGATCCCCGGGACCACGGGCGCTGGCCGAGCGAGCCCCAAGTAGATCCCGTTCGGGTGGCGTACGTTTCTTCGTTGCAGAGTACCTCCAGTCCAAGAGGGAGAGGGGGGGGGGTTCCGGTTCAGCCCCGAGAGCAGGTTCTCCCACGATAGACGTCGACGGTGCGCCTGACGTGGCCATGCATCGCATCACATCGCATCGCGCAAACGAGAAGAGAAGAGCAGGGAATATCGCTTCAGCGTCCCGTCAACGTCAAGCCCATTGTCTCGTCCGCCTCGCAGATGCCCGCCCTGTCTCGGGAAAAGATACACTAGTCGCGCGTGGGCTTCGGCCCTTCGAGAGGCACCAAGCCAACATGACTTTTTGTTTCCATGGTAGTTTGTTGGAAACATTGCTACGTTCGCCTGCGGAATGGTTGGCCTGGTAGATGCGAGTATGTGGCATGCTAGGCCTGTATTCAAACAGCATGCATCTCTGCGACACTGGCTCGTTCTTCTGCTCGTTGAGGGTTTGATTGACAGAAAGTGAAAAAGGGGGGGGGGGGACGAGTAGATGAGATGCCGCGTCGGGTTCCCTACCACGACGGGACGACAGAAAACCTACAGACACAGTCACACACATTTGATGCGACTTGTGGTGGTGGTTACAACACCATGATGCACAAGGTACAACGTGGAGCTCCCGACTTGTCGGGATGGTCCCTGAGTCGAGTTTCTAGTTTCAACCGCCAAGATCCTTGGCCGTTAAAAGACGGCAAAGTCAAAAAGAGCCGAGTGTTCCAAACTTGGAACCCACGACTCGCCCAACGGTCTACTGCGTACAGTTCTTGGGCAAGTGATGTCCCACCTGGTAATACTGACCGCAGTATCATCAAGTCCCAGCATCATGGTCTCTATCTTGCGGGTACTTCGTTTCCACCCAGATTAGCTGCAGCCTCTCCCGATCTGAATCGGCGCGTTTATTTGCTCACTGGTCGACAAATGTGGGCGAGTTCGTCCTTTGTTCTGCCGTGACTGTGGCGCTGGCACTAGATATGTTTCAGGCTCCGGCCCGATCACCTGGCGCCCATCAGCACACAACGGGAAGCTTCCATGTCTTTGTGGCGATGGAAGATTCCGACCTTGCCCCAGATCTGGTTTAGTCGTCGGCGGCGGGCAAGACGAGGCGAGCAGGCGATGCGATAGGAGAGCAACCAAGACACAGATACCCGACGGCATCGATAACAGATCGATAACAGCTGGTGCGAGAGGACGAACAAGGATCCATCCCACTGTCTCTGTCAGCAGCTTGCCGCTGCGTGCGTGCGTATATTTCCTCTTGGATGCACGTCCGTAAGGCCGCAAAGTCCGCGGTTGCGTTGCCAACTCACCATGCACCGATGAGTTCCATCATGACATGGGAGGGGGGGTTCGAGAAGAAAAAAACATATGTCCTCTCTGGGTGTCGTCCCGTCCGTCGCCTTTGCCAACAAGGAAGGGCCTGGCATTCTCAGTTTGACACGACTCTCCTCTCTCCAAGTCTCTAACTCTTTGCCCCTTCGCCGCCGTGCGTGAGCACCTCACATGACACGGCATGCCAAGCTTTTCTGTCGTCAACCCAATGCCGACGTTTTTTTCTTCTCTTCCAATACGCAGGCGCAAGAGCTCGTCGCTCAATCCTCACCTGGCAGACGCGCCATTGTATTCGTCATCTTATCGAGGGCGGGTTCCGATGAATCCAGGGAAATCAATGGCTGTGGCAGGGTGTCGGCACGGCAATGGGCAACAGGACACAATTCACGACAACATGCTGCATCAGGAGTTCCACGACAGTCCTCGTATTCATAGGATCCTCGCCCGGCCGAGTCACCCCAAGCCCCCCCCCCCCCGGCTTTTGGACGATCACCCACCGAGTGCCAGGAGGAGAAGCCAGTCTCAGACTCGCAGCCAGGGGGGTGGTTGGGTTCTTGGCACACGTCCCCAGTGCATTAGTGAATCCTGGCCGAAGGACAGAAGGAGGATTCGAACCTCGGGGCCTTTGGCCGTTGCGGGTTGATTCTCTGCTTCAGCTCCTCTCCGGTCTTACCACACCCACCCTACCTCTTAAGCCTCTCCGGTTCTGTTCTGGGTTCTTTGTCTCCCCGCGCGTATACTACTCGCCCTGTTTCTCAAGCGCTCCGTGTTGCCTACGCCAGTTCGACAAGACTCGCACCACCGATAACACTGACATGACTTGCGGTAAGAATGAATGCACTACGGAGCAATTACTATAGTAAAGAGGGCCAGCACTAGTCGGCGGGACGGTCCAGGGTGTGGAGGTTGACATGCATCCGCATCCGCATCCACATCCCGCCAACCCTTTACTACCCCCCCCCCCCCCCCCCCCCCCCCCCCCCCCCCCTCTCCCAAGGCGGTAGTCGCAGGGTGGGGGAGGGATCTAAGCACGGAAGAGCCTCGATGGAATATACCTTGCGTGACAATTGCCGGATGACCTCAGCGCCAGGACTGCCGCGCCACAATGGCCGCAGCATCTGTGCTGCTGCCTCACAGTCCCCTATCCTCAGAGGAACCGTCGTGCGGCTCTCTCGATCTGCCTGTGCACGAGCGAAGAAGGCGAATGAATCTCGTTGCTGCGGCGAAAAGTGCTTTTGGTTCCCGTTTTGCGACAGAGGGCGGGCCCCCTTCGAGGGCAACCCCCTCGTTCCATGCTCGGAAACACACCGGTTGTTCGTCATGGAAGTGCCCAGATTACAGCCGTTTTACCCGTTTTTTCTTTCTTTTTTTTCGGCACCTTTCTTTTATATTCATTCATTCATTCGTGCTCTATAGGCAGGGGCAGTGGGAGAAAATAAGGAAACAAGGTTTGAAGGGAAAACGGCCAGGCACCCAAGCTAAGGGAAACACTGGACCAACAACGGGCCTTCGTTCCCCCAACGGGGCGCCAGAGGCTGCGGTAGACTCGTGGGCGCATACGGATACTTGGTCGGTCTCAGGCCGAGGCATCTCGATACAGCGAGGAGCGGCGCTTATGGGCTGACTCGAACCCCCCCCCCTTGTCGGGTTTGGCTGAGTCCCATGCGGCATGTCGACATTTCCTACGCGGGAACACACCACTTGCAGCTCACCGTTTTCCCCGGCATCCTGTGCCCCAGCCATCCTCCGTGAGCTGCGAGCAGCCAGCTAGTCAGCATGGTTGTCACCTTATTGGCATCAACTACGTTGTATGTGCCGACCGAGTGGCAGACTTGCTTATGCCTTCCACACTCCGAATGGGCTGGAGCGGTTTCCTCGTCTTACACATCCAAAAGTACCATGCCGGGTTCTTATTCCCGATTCTGTTAGCTGAGCCTGCTTGCAAGGAAGTCCTCCTGCGAGAGTAATCCGTCCAGTCATCTTGACAGCCTCCAAGCCTCTTGACGTCAAAACACGCCTCCCCCGCGGCTATCTTTCTGTCAACCTCCTCAGCCCGCCATGCCCTTCGCCGTACCACGTACATACAGGGTCTACAGTAGCTCGTATCGGAGCCTCATCCGTTATACGATCATATTTGACGGCTGCCAAGACATCATGGCGCCCCAGGGCTGAACGGCCAACATCCGTCGAGTGCCTCGAAGCAAGTGCCTCCATGCGGGATGGAGGGGTGGGGAGGGGAGGGAGGGTAAGGGAGGGGAGGGCGGGCCACCGTCTTCGTCGTCCTCGTCCGGTTTCTCAAACTCGTCTACGATGAGGCAGGAAAGCCACCCTTCGCACCCTGCGGGTTCGTCCTCTGAGCGGGACAATGGTTAGGCTCTGTTCTTGGATGGGTCGGCCCAAGGGTGGTGAGCTCTCGGCAAGGACCCATCATCAACTCAGACCGTCCACTGCGTTCCATGTTCCCTCGCCGACCATGCACTCTTTCTCCGTAACGTCCCAACTCTCCATCATATAAGTCTTCTTCTTCTCCCCCCGTTTTGCCCAACCTCTCTACTACGCTCCATCACTGCATCCTGCTTCCCCGTCGGCCAAGCCAGCTTGATATCAACTCCCTTCACATCAGAGTCCCAGTCTCTCACCGACTATTTCTCGCTCGCTGTCACTGTTACTTTCGGTCTCACTTGCAACCAAGACTTCCGCTCCCATCACAGCAACCATGCATACCTCTGCTCTTCTTGGCGCTGCTGTCGCCCTTGCTCTCGCCGGAGGTGCCAACGCAGGGTATGTCCATTCCCCTCCACTGCCTCTCTTCCTTCGCCTTCTTGGCCCTCGGACACGGACATGAAACTAACCAAGCTCATCAGCCCGGTCACCCGCCGTCAAGGCCCTCCCGTGGGCCAGTCCATCGCGCAGTGCACGCAGCCGGGTCTCGTCGCCCTCACATTCGACGACGGCCCCTTCATGTACACGTCGCAGCTGCTCGACACGCTCAAGGCCAACGACATCAAGGCGTCCTTCTTCCTCAACGGCATGAACTTTGGCAACATCGACGACGCGCCCTACCCGGACGTCGTCAGGCGCATGAAGGACGAGGGCCACCTCATCGGCTCCCACACGTACTCGCACGCGGACCTCAGCACGCTCTCGTCGGCGGACCGCATCGCGCAGATGACGCAGCTCGAGGACGCGACGCGACGCATCGCCGGCTTCGCGCCGCGGTACATGCGCACGCCGTACCTGTCTTGCGACGACGCCTGCGTCGCCGACCTCACCAACCTCAACTACCACATGATCGACACCAACCTCGACACCAAGGACTACGAGAACGACACGCCCGACACGACGCACATCTCGGCCGAGAAGTTCATGAACGAGCTCAGCGAGGACGCCTCATCCAACAGCTACATCGTCCTGTCGCACGACGTCCACCAGCAGACGGTCGTCTCCCTCGTGCAGAAGATGATCGACACCCTCAAGGCCAGGGGCTACCGCGCCGTCACCGTCGGGGAGTGCCTCGGCGACGCCCCCGAGAACTGGTACAAGTCCTAAGCCCAGGCGGGGGAGGGGGTTCCTGCCGGTGTTTGCGGTGTGGTTTATTTAGAGGAAAACTGTATTTGTGTCATTCGTCTATTTTGGAAAAAACAGGGTTACTGGGCTAGACTCTGGGTGGGAGGTTTCTTGTCTTGATCGATTCTCTCTTCATCTTCTTCTTCTTCTTCTTCTTCTTCTTCTTCTTCTTCTTCTTCTTCTTTCTTTCAGCTGTACATAGGCATTATGCGATGACGCAGGGCATCCGCGATGCGAAAGGGCAACTTCGAGACGGGCGGGAGGTGTCAATAATGCAACACTTTTTTTTCGTTCCAAACTCGGATAAAACGTTTTATAAATGATGTTGTGTCGAGGCGGGGCGAGCTAGGAGAATACCTACCTACATATAATTACCCCTGAGCGACAACCCCTCACAATTCCGACGCCAAGAGTTAAACCCCTCCCCCCCTCTCTCACACTAGCTGACAAGCTGGGCACACTATATCCCCACGATGGGTGTCTCTCTCCTCCATCGAAACCATTCATCCATTTCGGTCTGGTGGCCCAATTGGCAGGGCGTCTGACTTCGATTGATTTTCACATACAAAAAATTGGAATTTTCGGAAATTCATCAGAAGATTGCGGGTTCGAGTCCTGTCCGGATCGAGTGTCCTTCTTTTTCCCCCTCCCTTCAGTATATGGAAGGGGAAAGTCTCTTTTTGCCTCACGTCATGGCGCGTTCGGACGATTCATCTTGTCAAGTTGTCGGTCACTTTTTGACACTTTTTTTTCTTCTTCTCCGTTTTCCACCGTACCATAGGAAAAGGGAGGGGGTTCCCCGTTTGGCCTTTTTCCGTCTCTTTTTCCTACGGTTTGCGCAAAGCATAACTTAAATCAATAGGCCCGCGCGCACCGCGCAAAGTCTCTGTCAGAAGAGGTGTGTGTGCTGTCAGTTTCCTGTCCCTTGAGGCTGTCTTCATCACCCTGCGTGCGACCCGAGTCGCCTTGCCGTTTGCTGCCTTGCCCATGGGTGCTATTATGAACCGCTGCTGGCTATATCTTGATATGGCGAGCTTGCGTGATGAGGATACGCGACTTTACAGTAGGGTGTCTTCTTTCTCGTCTTTCCTTCATCTCTTTTTTTTTTTTTATTTTTTTTTTACCCGCCCTTCCCCCGCCTCCGCAGGCTGCCTGAGAATTATATGGACGACCTGGAGTTGTAAGCGACTAAGCACGACCAGATGAAGGCTTCGCGGAGACATCTCCCCCGGGCCGCGGGGAGATGGGCACGGCGATTTGGAGGCTTTGTCGATTGAAGACCAGCGGCCAGGGCCGTGGAAGATCTGCCAGGGTCCGGTTCGGTCTTTTGGCGGTCGGTGAAGGAGCAGACAGACTCGACGGGCACGGCGGCTCTGCCGAGCTTTGGTTTCCCGGAGATTGTGCGCATTGTGGACATTGCCAAAGGTTTGGTTTGGGTAGGCTCCTGTTGCCCTCTCAACATCCCCGGCTGGGACACAGGTTTGAGTTCTTGCGTTCTATTGTGATGACGAGCGGCGATCCTGTGCTGGCTCGTTATTCTCGAGCAGCGTCCGATGCAAAGGACAAGCTCCCTCTCATCTCCCAGAACAAGGGCGACGAACACTCCGAGGCAATTCATACTGAGCCCTGCCGGCCTGCTATCATCATCCATGCGATCCCTGGCTCTACTCTCCTGTGGTCTTCCCCGTCCTTTCCTCCCTCCCCGGGCTTCCACGCAGGTGGGTATGCTCCCTCCTGACACTCACATCCCAGCTAAGCAACGAAGTTCTCCAACTTCCCCAGCCGATCTGCAGGTCGAAGCTGCTGGAGAATCCCTTCCCCACGCTCGCCGGTTCCTTTTCCGGTTTGATTACGACCTCCCAGTCTCCGTCGCCCGGCTTCTCTTTTTCGTCTCGGCTTGATGTTGTCGGAAGCGCAGGTCTGGTTCCTTTGGTGGCTCCTTTTTCCCCTTCGATTCCAGTTCAGCGCCTGGTTTTTGACATGCTCAGCATCAAAAAGAGCGCCGTTACCTGGTGTTTCTCGACAAGTGCTTCCTTGTTGTGCCATTTGACGGGTCAAACGGGCCAGGTGTGGTCGTTTGATTTGGATATAGTGACGGGCGCTCTCCCGGCTGAGATGATCTGCCCTACAAATAGGGACCGAGTGGCGAAGGGCCACGTTATCTTCAGCTAATAAATCCGGTTCAAGTCGTGACTCGTGATCTAATTCAGCAGTCAGCCTGCAGCAGAACAACCTTGGCGCCACAGAGTGCTTGTCGCACTTAAGGGACGTGCTGAGGTGCTCGAAAACCATATCCCCTGAAATGACCAAACAGGCTTGGATTCATCATATAGTCGCTCATACATGGTCTATAAGGAGTGCTTCTGCGGGCGTTTCTTAATCGACGCAGCAAGCCAGAGGCCGTTTCAGGTATTGTGCTTATCACATGGTGTTGTTCTGTATGCCCACTGTGATGCGATCAAGTCTGAGCAAGGTATCCAATGTTTGTATTGCTGAAATCCGTCGACTTAGCGTCAACCTTGCACTCTTCAATGCCGTATCGAACAGCATTGTCTCTTGCAGCCTTTGCCCCTCTCGTCACGTCGGGGCGCAGACGGCCTTAGCCCCACGCCTAAGCGCAGGTCAAACCGCATAGCCCGGTAGCTCTCCTGCAGTTTGTTGCCAGCTGCCAATCCGCCTACTTGGAAAGGACGGTGTTCTTCAGGGCTCGGAAGATTGAAGACTTCGCCTATCACCGCTTGGCCTACCTCCACTCTCCCTCAAGCGTATCTCGTCTTGGTCGATCGAGAGCTTTCCGGGCATATGCGGCCCCCGCCGGCCATCTTCAACTTCTACCGGTTGGGTCAGCACGCGGTAGCGCATAGCAGCGAAGTTTCGACCCCTTCGGCCGCTTCCGGAACGCAACAACACACCCCATGCCCTTTCATCCCAGGCTCCGGCCACGTCTCGAGCTGCTCGGGCTAGATTCCGTGCTGGTGTCGGTCCACTTGCTCGGCGTCTTTGGGCATTCGGCCTCCGTCGGGCTCGGGTCGGGGAGGTTGTTGAGGTCGATTCTCTTGAAGTCCCCGAGCAAATGCGCTATCGACGCCTCGTTGTATACTGCCACGGGCGGCGGCCTGTGAGCGCCTGACGTTGCCTGCGAGCCCTTGCTTGCGTCGTGGGAGGCCTTGCTTGGGTTGAACAGCCTCGAGGAAAGGCGGGTCGCTTCTGTAATCTTTGGCGAAAAGGCGCTCCAGACTTGACGTGCGCTCGGGAGACAGGCCACGAAGATGCCGACGCAGAGCTCAATGTGGGAGAAGAGGGAGGTGAGGAAGGAATTGCCTAGGTAAACGAGGTCCAGTCAGCATTGATGGCTGGCCGTCCTATGGCAAGCTCGCGGTGGGACGCCAACCTGTTATGTTGAGAGAAGTCGCAAACTCCATGAGCACCTTGATACGGTAAGCGCTGACAGCCGTGAGACTTGTGGTGGTTAGCATTGGGCAAGACTCCAGAAGGCGGCCGCTACTTACGATATCCCAACGCTAAACATGAGCATCACGCCCGCCTTTTTCTTCCACTCCATTCTCAGGTTGTAGGTTTGCGATGCCGGCAGCACGAGCATCCATGCGTCGAGCGCGAGGTTGAACGCGCCGTTAGATATGGCGAATGCATTCAGGTCGATGCATTTGTCCCCCATCTGTCCCGTCCACCACCCATTCCAAAAGAAGCTGAGGGGCCTGCACGCGGCAAGAGTACCGGCGGTGAAAGAAATCCCGACCAGAAGGTTGAAGAGTTGTGTACCCCATAGGATCCTCCTAAACTTCTCGTCGGGAAAGATGCGCAGATATAGAAACAGAATCGATGCCTTGATGAATGCCAAACAGTTCATGTATAGCAAACTACAAATGAACAAAGTCTGGCGCCAAATGTCAGTGTGATGATGAGACCCCGGAAATATCTCGAGTGTTGGCCTTACAACAAGACGTTGGGTAATCTCGTCGGGGGTAAGCGTCCAGATGTCTCTCCCAGCACCAGAGGTTTCGGCTAAGGGTGATATTCGTCAGTCCCGTAATGGAGAGAGATACAATCGCCAATCACATACACAGATAGGTCAAAGGGAAGAAAGCTGTGAGAAGAGCCTATAATATGGTTATAAGAAATGGTTTTGGGTGACCGAAAAGCAAAGGACGGGGAGGGCAGTACATATGCTATCAGGATGGTCAGGTCGTCCCAGCCCCAAGGCGAAAGCTTCATCAATTTATTGGCAACCTTTAGTATGACGAAAAAGGTTTGGACGCCGAAGAGAAGCTCACGAAACCACTGCATCATCTGGTACGCCGGAGCTGGTGGGACTCCGCAGGCGGTCATTGTTTGGTTCTGAGTCACTATGGAACACAATAATGAGCGCCAATCCTTTGCTTGGATGGGTGTTAACTTGGCTCGGGCCCTTACCCAGCATCTCCTTGATTGTACAACTCGCTTGGACGCACGTTTGTACATGGCCGGCCAAGATCTCGTCGTGGCACATGCATGTCTGGTTCGTAATGGAGCAATCGGATTGGCCTATTTCTTGGAAGAGGCATGTGACCTGCTTGTGTGAGTAGGTACCGTGTTAAGCCTGTCCTTCTGGGATCTACTCACAGCACAGCCTGGGAGGCTAGACAGATCAGCCGCAGTCACGACGCTGCTGAGCCCAAGTAAGCAAACCAGCAAGGCCATGAAACGGCCGGTGGCCATCTTCGACTATCAAGCGGTAGATGGCGCAGGATGGGAGGAAACGTCAAAGTAGGCTGGTTTCTTGAAGAAATATTGGATGATGATGTTGTCGATGGTGTATGCTGGGGGTATTAAATAGAAAGATACAGTAAGTACCTGTATCTAAGAGAACGAGAGACCTGAGACCTGACGGAAGCAGCTCGACTGGCCGGTTGGCATTATACCGGCCTAAATGAGGGGTTCTTTTCAAGTATTTCAAAAGTCTTTGAGAGATGGATCGTCTATCCACCACTTCGTAGGCATCCCTCACTGCAACCGGTTGAGGTGCAGCTTTGATTGCTCTGGCAAAAAGCGCCGCGGCTGAGACATTGGGGCCGTGGCGCAATTACTTTGGCTGGCATCGAATCATGGCCTCCTGGGAGGTGCAGCTTGGGGAATCCAGGCTTGAATTAGTCTCTCACCTTGGGCGCTATCACTCACCTAGTGTCACCAAGAGGGCTGTGGCGATCAATTCCGGGAGAACCGTTACTGGGAGTGCACTTTTATAAGGTAAAAGCTATGGCTTTCTTTCTTTTTTGATACATATGGGGCTTACTTGCCGGATGTGGTTAGAAATGACCAAATCCTGGCACTTGGGAGACAGAGACTGCAATGATGCCGTTTGCGGTTTCACACCATGGAAAGTTAGGTATGTTTTATGTGTTCGGTTAGGGCTATTCTTTTATAGGTTTATACCTTTTTGATGAAGGGCATTTCCTGATGACAGGACGTCCGGGTCATGCTCTCCGATGTTCGGTTCGAATCACCGATGCGAGTCACAGAAGAAGAGGCCACCGGCATTACAACTTTGCCAAGTATACTTTTGCATCATCATATCTTACGATACTCCAATGAGCCACTCACTTTATAGATCTTCAATAGCGGCAGTTACTCGGCGTTGTCGGGTACTCTATACCGTATAAGAGATTGAGATGTGGCACATGCCAGTGATGTTGCGTATCGGGTTTTACGTACCACGATATTACACATGTGTCGGGCGAACTTCACTAGACTGCGAATGGATATTTAGAACGACTACATCCACCAAAACATCAATAGACCTTCAATGGAGTGTGCCATACCGTTACTACCCCTCACTTTGAAGAGCCCGACACTTCTCCGTCACCTTCCCGCTACACCATCATGTCTCGCTGTTTGGCCCGCCGTCCTGGACGCCGTCCTTGCGAGGCGGATTTGGCTGTTTTCTCGTTCGAGGGCGGGCCAAGTGGAGGAACCGGAGGAGAAACAGCCAACGAGGCGGTTGAACAGAAAGAATGACATTCCCTTGTCCAGCCACGTCAAGCCACTTCAAAGAAACCAGTCCAGCGTCGGCGGTGCGCCATGGGCCGATCCACTCTTTATTCCCAGTATTCGGAGTTTCGTCCGAACAAGGACGGAAACCTTGGAACGAACGTTTTCTGAATGGAAGCCTCGAGGCGTGGCGGGACAGACGAATGAAGTCATCGGCCGAACACTCCTCGATGACGGTGCGCAGGGCAATCATAATAGAATGAGTTCGCATGTCACACGCTCAATGATTCCTCCTCCATTGCGGCTCTGCTGCCCTTCTTCCTCCCGGCCTTCGTACCGTAAGGGAGTGGGTCACTCGGCGTCGGGGTTTTAGGCTATCGGCC
Source organism: Colletotrichum somersetense (assembly GCA_030867255.1). Lineage (NCBI taxonomy): Eukaryota > Fungi > Ascomycota > Sordariomycetes > Glomerellales > Glomerellaceae > Colletotrichum > Colletotrichum somersetense. The sequence goes on from MU843558.1 coordinate 25,717, forward strand.
GGCTGACCAGAAGGAAGCTTTGATCCCAGAAGGGAGGCAACAGGGCGGCGCCGACCCTCTCTCCATCGGAACTCCTGGCTAAATACACTCTTGGTTGCATTGTCAGCATTACTGTGGATGGTTGTTTTCGTGGCGGCCCTTCCAACGGCTGGCACTCTCGCCGACTTCTTGCAGGGCGTCGACGTACATGTACGAGCTGCATGAGTGTCGCTCAACGAGAAAAGACTAAACAAAAGGAAGATGCCAGCCACACATAACCTGTCTAAGCACAAAGAGGGCCTATGAGACAGACTTCGATTCCAGCACAAGTGTGCTGCTTACTGTATGTACAGACATATGTGCATAAGTAGTAAAAACATACTGGTACGTATACATACTGAAAAGCGCAAAACGGCAAAACTGATATTCCCGGTGGATTTGAACCACTGTAACTCCCCGAGGTGGGCTCGAACCACCAACCTCCAGATTAACAGTCTGACGCGCTAGCCAATTGTGCCATCGGGGATAAGCTCATTGGTGAGCTGTTTGGAAGACTTTGTTGGTGTGGATGCGTAAATCGGGTAATATGTAGGATCATCGAGGATTAGCTTGATGCTGGCCATGGTCGGTGTAGGATGCTTGGGTTGTGCGTCGTTTCAAAACCCTAGACTGCGGGTCTTTGGACATGGTGGCTGGTGGCACGGGTGACACACGTGGCAAGATACGCGGACGGCAATTGGACTGTCGGAAGAGCTCTGTGAAAGCCAAGCACAAAAGATAGGTTCAGCCGGCTCCAGCAGCAAGCAGCCTTGGTTAATACCTTGAGATGTACGGATACGGAGTAGTTACAATATTACGTGGTAGTGTGTTTCTATCCCCACAGGAAACTAACTTTGTTATCGTGTCAAGTACCTATTAGGCATGATACTTTCTGTGTTTTTCTAACCGTGTCATTTTAATTGTGTATCTCTGCAGCATTGAAAAGTCACAGTACCTCAGTTTGAGCCTGGCCTCCAATGACAGCCAAGTCATGGCGGGTCCAAGTGATAATAGAAGAGCAGCAGCCGCAAATTACCAACATTCTTCCAACAGGGTGAACTCGTATAAGTCACTTAGCCAAGGTACCTTGCTTGGTCGGTTCAATTCAGTCCTGCTAGTCTGAGAGGGAAGCCATTGTTCGACAAGACTAGCTCGGGAGTAAGCTTGACAGTGCCGTCATGCAACAGAGGCAAATCGTTGAGATGGACTGCAGAGCTTTTCCCCTTTTGAAGCCTTCACAAGCACCTTTCGTGAACCACGATAGTTGCTGCACCAACGGTAACTCGATTAACGTTGGCATCAACAAAATGCCATCTCATGTCATGGAGCGCCCCCGGCGGCAACCGTAGCAGCGGACCCGGCCAAGCCAGCCCATCGACACCTGTCAAGGCAAACCCTACACTCCCTTGATGGAGTCACTCGGCGCCCACCACATTCTCCATCTGACCCTCACTCGCGATGCATCACTTCCTCTCTTAGGGTTCTCCAACCTCATCCACCCCCACATACAATACGGCATCACAGAAATGCGATTCCGAAGGGGTCGGTTAGCTCAGTTGGTTAGAGCGTGGTACTAATATATCATCAGATATGTTGAGTGATGCCAAGGCCGGGAGTTCAAGCCTCCCACTGATCACACTTTTTTGCTGAGTTGATGGATGGTGCTGGCTTTTCCTTTTTTTATGCTGGCTGGTCAACATCGGGATACGTTCTCCAGGGCCTAGGACCTGGCTGCCAAGCGAGTTCCACACTGGATAGTTGTATGCTATCAGTACTGCGATTTGTCGACACTTTGCTCCTTGATGCTCGACTACTTCACTCCTGGTCTCTCATGTGCGAGCAGGTCAAGGTCCACTTGTCGCACGGAGATGCTGTTGAGGGACTAATGAATGAGGGGTTTCAATGGACGACAATCAATGATGAATGCCGCCCTGCCGCATCAGTGCCCATAAACTAATTTTGGAGAACATGACCAGGTCAATGGCGTGGGAGGAACTGGCCGGGAGAAATATGTGAGCCGGCTTTGGGCGATTTGAGAACACTTGACGACGTGAAGGACATAAACGGCGCGGATTATATGGGACATGTAGTTGTTGAAATGCCATTGTTGGAGAATCGTCTTCCTGTCTTACACCTTTACCCTTTCAATGCCTCATGGATGGCGAGCTCCCAAGCTGTAGACAACACAAAGAGAGAAAGAGAAGAGAAACGAAACACGGCACACGCATAACTCGAGCCCAAAACGCCGTGTCATGAAGTTTCAATGTTTCATTTGCCTGCCTGACCCTTTTTACAAACCAAGCCAAGCAGCGATACCGCGAGGCATGCCATGCAATTGCATCGACGGAGACGCGGCGGCGGGGAGAACCAGTGCGATGCTAAAGTTCCCACGCGCGACCCTCGCCCCCATGTGTCGAGCCCTGGCCGCGGCCCCCGTCCGTTTTTCCCTAGAGACGCAGGACCAACGAACCAGATCTTTTGATCCACGTTTGACTCCCCCGTAAAACAGTAACTGCCAATATTCTTCTCGCGGGAAACACCAAATGCTGGACCCGGAAACCCACAGCGCGTCCCCCAAAGGTGTTGTGCTGCATATCCCTTTTTCCCCACCACCGCTCGGGCAAGAAAAAGAAACCATCCGACCCGTACCGTTTAACGGTAGGACTTCTGGAATCTGGAGCGGGCACCCTTACCACCGAACTTCTTGGGCTCGCAACGGCGGTTGTCGGCGACGAGGAGGGTGCGGTCGAACTGGACGAGGGCCTGCTTCAGCATGTTCTTGGAGTGTTCGTCGACGAACTTCTGGTAGTAGGCGACGACCGACTTGGCGATGGCCTGACGGATGGCGTAAATCTGGGAGGTGTGACCACCGCCAGTGACGCGGACGCGGATGTCGATGTTGGCGAACTTGTCAAGGCCGAGGACGAGGAGGGGCTCGTAGACCTGTGTTCCGCAGCGTTAGCCTTTGTCGAGCTTTTCTTCAATGTGCCCTTCTTCTTTCTGTGCAGGGGGTCCAGTCGCTTTAAGACTTCTCGAATCGATTTGCGGTGTAGGTGATGAAGAGCAAGAGCGCTGCACGTGTTTCTCCTCCGCAGATAGAGCCAAACGTCGCAGCGCTTGCTCTTCATTCCAGCCTCGCAATCCATCCAGTTCCTCCTCTTGCCGACCAGTTTTCCTCGATGGGTTCGGGCGGGATCTAATCGTACCTTGAAGCGGAGGATCTCAGGCTGGACAAGCGAGAGAGGCTTGCCGTTGACCTTGACGAGGCCCTTGCCAGCCTATTACGCGGGGGAGAAAAGTCAGCCTTCCAAATTCTGATATCGCAATGTTTACAATTTCCCTCTCCGTCAATCCGCTTCCGGTATCCGTCTTCTTTCTCTCGGAGGGTACATCGGAATTTGATCGTACCTTGCACTGGGCAACGGCGGTGGCGGTTCTCTTCTTGCCGAAGCACTGCACGCTCTGGGTGGACGACATGGTTGCTGCTGGTTAGAGAGTCCTGTGAGTGTTCGCAGCCGGAATCGTGTGTTGGGCGATGTAGTGCTTGGTCCAGTCGAGGTTTTTGCAGCCGAATAAAATTAAAATGTGGGTTGGGTAGTTAGCCCTGGGAAAAATGGGGGGTGCCAGCCACACGTCGCTAACGCAAGACGTTTTGGGCAGTCGGTGAGTGTTCGGTGAGGTCAACCAATTGGCTTCAAGGCTGCTGAGAACAAGCCACCGAGGGGGGGGATACCTTTTCTCTACCAGCCTGGATGCACGTGACCAAGACGCTGCTCATAACGCTAGGGCGGACGGAAGATGCTTATGTCATCTTCGAGGTTGGTTGGCTCCACAGTGACATCGGCGGGATGTGGCCACCAAGACGCCCGGCACCCCTCTATTCGCAGCCTCCACCCGTCTCCGCATGTGAGGCACCACGCTCGAGGCTCCCCATTCCTCCCATCCTCTACCTAGACTCGCATCCCGACTCCGACCACCGCACACGCGACCATGTCTCGTAAAGGCGTTGGCCTCGCGGCCTTCGACCGCTCCCGCCTCACCTCGGCGCAGTACGCCTCCCACGGCTCCAACCTGCGCAACACCAACGCGCAGGCCCTCGAGAACCAGCTCTCCGTCTTCCGCTCCCTCCTGCAGCAGTTCGCGCAGACCCACGCAAAGGACATCCGGTCGAACCCGTCCTTCCGCGCCCAGTTCGCCCGTATGTGCTCCGCCATCGGCGTCGACCCGCTCGCATCGTCATCGTCCTCGTCCTCAGGCGGTGCGGGGCCGTCCTCGATCTGGGCGCAGCTGCTGGGCCGGTCGGTCAACGACTTCTACTTTGAGCTGGCGGTGCGGGTGGTCGAGGTGTGCAGCGCGACGCGCGACGAGAACGGCGGGCTGATCGGCGTCCGCGAGGTGAGGGAGCGCATCATGAAGGGGCGCATGGAGGGCGCGAGCGAGGTTACGGAGGACGACGTGCTGAGGGCCGTCGGCACGCTGAAGCCGCTGGGCAGCTCGCACAGCGTCATCAAGGTCGGCAGCAAACCGTACATCCGGAGCGTGCCCAAGGAGCTCAACACGGATCAGAGCGCCGTGCTGGAGGCCGTGCAGGTACTGGGATACGTGAGCATCTCGATGCTGATGATTAACTTGCGGTGGCCGAGGGCGCGAGCCCAGACTGCACTGGAGGATCTTCTCGGCGAGGGCATGTTGTGGGTGGATAAGCAGTGTCCAGAATCGGAGTATTGGAGTCCTGGGTTCATGGTGGACACTGGCGAGACGCCGGCTGGAGAATGAAGCAGGAAGCGAGTCCAAGACGCAAACACAACCCAAGCACTCGGCCTGTCGTTGCTGCTGCTGCCTCTGCTGCATCGGCGGACATCGACCAAGTCGATTCGGTCCACAACCGGCAGCCGGCAACGCAATGTCAAAGGTCCGGCCGCCTGGAGCAAGGCGTGAAGCCTTCATTTCCGAGAGGGCCGCCAATGTCCCAGCGGGCACCATCGGTGCGAGACACGATGAAGAGGCTCGCACAATGGCGCGTTGATAACTCCTGGCATGACTTGGAATAATCATATCGGCACTGTATGCCGTAGATGTGCATAGAGCATTATGAAGCACTTCAATGAAAAAACACTTAGACAATACCAAACATTTCGAACCTAAATCCGAGCGCATTCGAACCTATTTACCTACAAATGACATATAACGTGACAGCAGCGTTTGAAGCAGCAAAAGTTACAAGGACGCTGGGCGATCGGCTGCAGGCTCTCCAAGCTCGCTTGCTCCCCCAGCTCACGTATCTTCACACTGCCCGCCACGCCCCTCAACTCCAGAAAGCCGCCCCAAAGGACTCGACTAGTTTTCGTATTAGATGTTTACCGGGTTCCTCATCAAGTGGTCGTTATATCGACATCATTACAACCATCTCGCCATGACAGAGAGTCGTTTAGTAAGCGGGGTTGGGACCTCCCATCGGACCTCCCATCGGGCCAGGGTAGTCCTTAGGACCCGGGTAGTCCTCAGGGCGGCCTCCCATGGAGGGAGAACGGCCGTCACCAAAGTGCTTCTTTCGCAGAGCCGCGAGACGCTTCTTCTTGGTGACGGTGTTGATGTAGGTGCCGATAATGAAGGCAACCAGGTTGAAGAAGGGAACCCAGAGTTGATCAGGGAGGAACTTCTGGGCAAAGGCCAGGCAAAGCGGGGATGTGATCCAGCTGACCTTCATGACCTTCCAGAACCCAACCCTGACAGTGGCACGGACCTGGTGGTACGTCTTAGCACCGGCAATGAGAGCCATCGCGGTGAGGTAGACGGTGTTTTGGATAGGCGCAATCTGCGGAACGCGGGTTAGCACGCGTACAACAGATTTGATGAGAGACCAGGCAACATACAATCAAGTTGCTGACGATTATCTGCAAGATCTTGGCGCGCAGGCTGGTACGGCCGGCAAAGGTCTTCTGAAGGGCCCAGATGAGGAAGTGGCCGAGAGGGGCGCTGACGAGGGCGCCATAGGCAGCCATCTTGGGCACGCGCGAGGTGAAGTAGTTGCCATGCTTGTTACGGTCCTTGGCGAGGAAAGATGCGATCAGCTCCTGGGCACCGGCGAGAGTACCCGAAGTGAGCATCTTGGTGCGCAGAGGGTTCTTCTCAAGCTCCCTGATGTAGGCCTGTAATATAAAGCGCGTCAGCATGTCATTCTGAGGCTCCATGAGACGCCATGATGCTGCTCCTCTCGCGCGCGATTCACGGCGGGCAGCATCGGAGGGGCTGGCAAACGAACCGCAAGATAGCCCTTGGTTCCGGCATTCTTCTTGCCGCCGGTGACTGCGGTGCCGATGGCCTCGGAGATGGGGTGCTTGCCGCTGGTGCCGGGCAGAGGCTCTCCGATGAGGCCCTTCTTGACCTCCTCCACACCTTTCTTTATCGTCTCCTTCTCGAACTTGACCGACATTGTGGGCTAAGACTCCGGGGGTATCGCTAACGTAATCGAGAAATCGCGGTGGAAACTGCGGTGAAAGAGGAGTATCAGCATTCGAGGCCCGTCTTTGAGGGTGTTTGCGATGGGTTTTCGGGGGGGCGTTCGTCAATTGAATTGCGGCTCCAGAATACAGGCCCGGGGGGCAGCCAATAAATTGTTTACCGCGTCGCTCTGCCGACCGACCGGGGATGATCGGTTATTGCGCGGCTAGAGCTTGCGTCACTGGAAACTTCAATTGCAATGACGAGCTGACCCGGAGACACGACGGAAATTCGAGGCAACGTACGTACTGAAATATTATTTTTCGAGATTGCAACAAAATAAGTGAGCGCCTGGGCCGTCGTCAGAAGTGAGGGAGGTTGGGCAGCACAACGGATGGAGAGAGAGAGAGAGAGGGAGCGTGGGAAGGGTTGTTGATGTGGCTGTGGTTGAGGAGGTTGACACAATTGGGCGGGGGGGGGTGGTGTACGGGGCCCAGATACTTCATACGCAAGAACGGGAAGACCACCTCGGATGGGCTGGGCTCGGCTGGGCTGGCTGGGGGAGAAACTGACTGAATTGATGGGGGTGTTGCCAACCTTGGCAATCTGGGACTTGGAGCTCTCTGTTGCGAGACGCTCATTCGTCTGACAAGGCGATAAATGACGGGGGATGTTGCATGACGGGACAAGAGCTGGACGGAGCTGCAGGGGTGTATCAGGGGAGAATTCTTATTGGCTCATGCTATGATAGTGGCCTGAGCTTTGTTTTCACCTGGTGAGGGGCGGGGCAATCAATCCAAAAATTCGTTAGCGGCATCAACACTGGTGCGCTCGCCAGCTCGTTTTCACAGCAGCCCCAACCAACTACTAATTAGCAAAGACTGAGAAATGGGCAATGTCAGTTTCGCGATTTTGCGTTTGAGCTAGCCAGCATGTGCCGGGTTGACCCATCGATCTGGTCCCTCCCCAAATGTTAGTTTAATGATCGACCTTCATGCTCTGCTTCCCCGAATCGTCCGAACGTCGTCCGAACCACGCCATCTTGCATGCATATCGATGGTTCTCACCGCAGCTCAAAACATGCGGTGAGCTGGCTGACTGCTCCACGCGCAAACTCTTCGCCTGTCGGCTGTGATTGGTATACTCCCCTGGATATAGAGGAAAGAAGACTGTGGCCTGCTTTCGCATCGGCCGACCTCGATGCGCGGGATGGTGCCCGTCGATACTGATATTAGTCCAGGTCGGGAAGCTCATCCCTTTCCTTCGCATGACTTTGTCCGCCAGATTACAGAAATGCTATGCTTTCTGGTATTTTCAGTTGTCAAGAGGCCATGGAGTCAGTATTTCTGCCACAGTCAAAGGAACATTAGAAAAAGAGCATCGGCATTAGATGATATCGTTTGCGCCAGTATTTTGCCCAGTATCATTGACGCCGCATGGTTCCTCCGATAGCATAAGTGACATTTCGTATGAACACGACATCGAGTTTCCAGTCCCAATATGTGGTGGTCGATGGGTGAGGTTGACGTGTCGGGGAAACATGATCAAAGTAAAAAGGCAGTGTTAGAATTGAACTGAGCAAAAAAAAACCCCCCCAAAAAAAAAAACCAGACAAACCAAGTCACAATTCCGGTTTCATTTCACAATGGGACGAAACTCCCAACAGTGTGGCCTATCTCCTACTGTTCTAATTACCTAGGTAGTTCAGATGAACTGTTGCTGAAGTAAGGTGCTCCTTCCCAACCTGTCCGGTCCGACCGCGCCTTCCTCCTCGGTTCAGTGAACTTTCACCTGACCGGTAGATACCTCAACAGTCATCACTAGACATAACTAACAGTTCACATCGTCCAGGTAAATACCGATCCTAGAAACATTCTTCACCCACCTATCCTTGTCTTGAGACCATCTCCTCGAGGTCGTGTCTGGGGTGTCTGGTATCAATATGGCCACCCAGCCCACCCCTTACCCGGCGCGTACCTTCGCAGCTTGTACACACGTCACAATGGTCCGCGTGTACAGCTACATCCTTCGCTGCGACTCTTGTGGCAACTACGGCCCCTTTGGCTGGCTGTATCGATGCTCCCAAGATCAGGAGGAGATCCTGCGCGATTCCATCTTCAGCGGAGACGAGGTGAGGTGGAAACCATCCAAGGCCGGAGACGACGTTAATAGGGTAAAGGTTACGTTCGATGACTTGGGCAGGCAACTTATCGCAGCCATAAAACCGAGGAATCGTGGTCCCGAAAAACGCTCTGGAAACGCCGCCTGCTTCCTCGAGGAGATGCCCCCGAGGGACATCACAACCACCTACACCAGTGACCAGCTTCTGACTATCTTCAACCAGCGTAAACATGTATGTGTGTTTTTGCTCTGATTTCACTTCCACATAAACTAATGCCCCAATTCTAGCTTGGAGACATTCTCCGCCGAGAGTCGTTCCGAAAGAAGCCGGCACCTACGGAAGGACACGACAGTGCCCGCCAGTGCAGCAGTCCCTACGATTTAGACGATATCCTGGGCCGCAGCGTATCCACGCCCTGGGTCCCCAATGCAAAAGATGAGTGCAAATACAAGATATGCCCTTATTGCCGTCCTGGTGGAGCGGACCGAGCATACATCAGCCTTGACGGTGTCGTAGAGGGCAGCATTCCTGCTACGGCGGCTACTGGATATGGATTCCATCTCTTCCGTCAGAGACCCATCTGCAGCTCCAGCTTGGTCTCCAATCTAGGTTTACGACCGGCTTCTGCGGTAAGCCCCTCCATCATAAGTATAAGCAACATGTCTGACACCATTACAGCCAGCGGGGGCTTCTGAGCCTGCTTTCTTCCGTACATCGTCGGACGCAAGTAACGACACCACTCGCGGCGCAAGGCTGGCAAGCCACCTAGCTTCGCAGCTCAACTCTCCAGGCACGACCAGTGGTACAAGGATCACGTCTTCTCCCCCAAACGCCCAGTTGCCCCGGTCGCCAGGCTCCCCAAACCTCGCCTTCCAGGCCACAGGCCGCCAGGAGACTGGTGAAATAGACTCGTCCTGGCAGGATACTACAGCCTCTGCTATAGGCCTGCCGGCTGCCGCGAGTGCCCAGCAGCTTGATGTGGGTGCCACCGCGATGGAGGAGCACGAGAAGGAAGAGGGTAAGTTTCTCGCAAAGCCTCTAGAGGTTGCGCATGGAATGGCCGTCTCGGAGGAGAGCGTGGAGAGGCATACTCCGGACCTTGTGACCCAGGTCTAACGACAGAGACGGGAGAATTGTCGCGTTGATTCCCTACATTTGGTGGCCGAGGCCTTGGATTGTACGAGATACCCTTGTTGTTAGGTGATAAATGGTAAATTTTTTTTTTTCATGTACGATATGCCCGTAGAAGGAGAGGACAGGAGCCCTGCACGGCTCGGCGATCGCATACACATCTTGCAACTACCTACGCAGCTTGCAGTAAGTTGCAACTACAGGATCACGCAAAGAATACTTCGAATGTCTCAGGGGCTCGAAAACCATATATTATAGCCAAGCAGAAGGCTTAACAACAGCGGAAACTTGGCTGAGCAAGTTCGAATGCGGCACGGCCTCACGGACATATAGCACGGCTTCGTCGACAGCCTCCAGCGGCTCTGGCTTGTTTGCTCTTCGTTGGTTTCTTGACTCCGTCGAGGGAAACAACTATATTGCTCGCAATAACATCACTCTCTAGTGCATCCATCCGTCTCAAGACGACGTCAACTCCGTAAGCCTAAAATGAAACGCCTGCATTTCCTTCCCGCGCCACGCCCTTCCCTCTCCCTCTCAGTCCTTCGTGCTCTCCAGCACGGCCTTCATCATGGCGTTGCCCACGGCGACGGCGTCCTTGAAGCGCGGCTGGAAAAACTCCTGCGTCGTGACGAACCTGTTCTTCCACGTCTCAAAGTGGCCGAGCGAGACGCACTCGGCCCACCCGCGCGCCGCGAAGGTGAACTCGAGGTCGTCGGAGCGGTAGGTGTGGTCCTCGACGGCCGTGCGCAGCGCGTCGTCGAGCAGCTCGCGGCTGCGGAACAAGTGCTCGGCGACGCCCAGCCACAGCCGGAACAGCGGCGTGGAGCAGATCATGTGGTCGTATGGGACGATGCCCAGCTGCGCCCAGCAGTCCACCATGGCCAGCAGGCTGAGGTGGTTGTTGGCGCGCGGCGGGCCCGTCTGGTCCTCCTTGCGGCCGAGGGAGAAGCGCTCGAGCAGGTCCGGGTTGAGGAGCGGCCGGTCCGCCCACTTGGGGCTGCCGTCGCGGCCGAAGACCTTGTCCTTGGCAGCGAGCACGCGGGCGCGGAGGGCGTCGGCGTTGCCCTCGAGCATGAGCTTGTAGAGGTCCGTGACGGAGCGGGCGAACTGGGAGATCTGCTTGCGGGCCTCGGGGTTGAGGATGGCGAGGCCGGCGTAGACGTGCCACTTCTGGGAGTAGATGCGCAGCATGATGTTGATCTTCACGTTCTCGATGCCACCGACGTAGCGCGACATCTCCCAGGGGAACTGCGTGTTGGCGTGCCACGCCTTGCCCATGGAGAGGAACGCGGCGTGCGTGACGGCCTGGGTATCGGCGGTGATGCGGTCGTGCTCGAGCGCCGTGAGGTGGACGTGCTTGGACCCGAGCACGGAGAGGACCGTCTCGACCTTTGCGGCGGACGTGGGGGAGGAGCGGTGGGGGATGATGACGAGGGGTTGGTTCCGCGGGTCGACGTTGGGGCCGTGGAGGGAGTGGCAGGAGACGATCTCGACGTCGGTCGGGAGGTGGCGCTCGAACGCGGCGATTTCGGGTGCTTTGCAGGACGTTTGGCCTCCGACGATGGCGCCGAGCTTGGTTGCTAGTCGCGGGAGGACGGTGTCAGATAGGCAAACCACTCTGCTGTACGGACGAGCACGGAGGAAAAACTCATACATGGGCCGTATTGGGCAATCACGCGGTCAATGGCGGCGGCTTCAACGCTGTAGATGATGTAGTCGCTCGCGCGGGAGACGTAGTGGCCATTGCGGCAGATTTGTATTTTGTTCTATTCAAGAGAAAACTGCTCAGCCGGGTTTTGCACACCGAGGGACGCAGGGCAGGCTTTGTGTGGCATGGTCCCCGTACATTTCCAGAGAACTCTTCTTTCAGGCTCTCGTACTTTTCCTCCTGGTCACATGCCATGATCCTGCCAGAAGCCCAAGACGTCAGTCTCTCCATCACGTTCAACCCTCCACCGTGGAACATTCTGTCATAGCAAGTTCAGGCATGAAGCTATTGCGTATCCCTGGCATGCATGTTAGCCTCGCAGCTTTCAAAACAAACGGTAGTCAAGAAAGAATTCGTGGTTGTGTAGGTTCAGACAGGTAAAGTTTAAGGTAGCTAGGTGTATCATCATGGAAGGCCTCCGGCCTTCCTGGGGCCAAGACGGCTGGCCAGGAAGTCCTCGGGCGATACTCTAGCCAAATGCGCTCTTGTCATCATGACCAAGGGGGTAGGGGTGTTTTGTTTTTGGGCAGGAAAGACAGGTAGAAAACGAGGGTGGGTGGCTTACCGAAAGAACCGCAAAGCGCAGAGGCCCAGGCTGGGGAGTGCACAATTACTCACTTCCATCCAGCGGCAGAGAGCCTCTGCGCGTACATCTTCCCCATGTCGCCCATGCCGATCAGGCCGACGACGAAGTTTTCCATCTCAGAGGGGATACCGCCGCCGGGCTGAGGCTGGGTGGGAGCAGAAGATGCCATCGTACTGAGGTGTGTTCCTGCTAGGTCAGAAAATGCCCCGAGCGGGAGCGTTCTTTTTCAAAGGCTGCAAAAGGTCTGCGCGAAGCAAATCTCTCACATCCTGAGCAAGAGGAAAACTCTGCAATGCCGATCCACCAGCTTTGAGAGCTTTTTCGAGGGAGCGGGAAGCTCTGAGAATGCCGAGTGTGTCTGTGGTGTAAGACGACAGAAAAAAATTACTCGAGGTTGGAGTTCCGCTTTTTGATCTTCTGACGCGCGCGGTCGGCGGAAACGCTGGAATGATTGGCCGAAAAGCCCCTCCGTTGAGCTGGATAGATGCATTCAAGAGACTGGTGGGGGACGACTACGCTTAGTGCGATATTCGACCGGGCTCCACCGCTGACGGCTGACTTCGCCTTCACTGAACGAGTTCGAGTGTCGAGTGTCGAGTGTCGAGGCTACCCCAAAACGATAGCTTGGACCAAAGATAAGCAAAAAATGTCGGTTCTCTTTGCAATCGGCTCTAACGGATCTGGCCAGCTTGGCATCGGCCACAAGGAAGATGTCTCCGTCCCTAAGCAGGCCATCTTCTTCCCAGACCACCCCGACTCTCCCGTGGTCAAGATGGCAGCGGGTGGGAATCATACGCTGCTCCTCACACAGTCCGGAGGCCTTTACTGGAGCGGGGATGCCGCGAGCGGAGCCTGCGGTTTAACTTCCGCCGCAGAGACCAGTGAGCCCATCTTCCAGCGAGTCCAGCTGAGCAAGGAAGGACAAGAGAGCGCCTCAGGCACGACAGACCTGATCGCTGCGACTTGGGAGGCTTCGTTCGTCGTTCAGAAGGATGCCGAGGGAAAGAGGACAAAAGTGTACAGCTTTGGCGCCGGACAGAAGGGCGAGCTGGGCCTCGGCGAGCTGCTTGTCCGTTCGCCATCTGCCACCCTTTTCAAAGAGTTCCCGCCAGCCGGGACTGAGGTCACAGATTTGGCGGCGTGTATGGGCCATGCCGTGGCGGTTCTCGGCAACGGCGACGCTTACGCGTGGGGAAATGTCCGCAAGGGTCAGGGCGGAAGCCCCGAGGCCGTCGTCCACTCGCCGAGAAAGATCGAAGGCGTCGACTTCAAAGTTTCCCGAGCTGTCTGCGGCAAAGACTTCACATGTTTGTTCGGGGCTCCAGAGTCAGGCAAGCTACTGATCCTGGGATCCGACAAGTGGAACATCAAATCCTCCGCCCCAGAATCTGTACCCGAGTGGTCGGATGTCGGTGCCAGCTGGGGCAACGTTTACGTCCTGAAGAAGGACGGCGGCCTTCTTTCTTGGGGGAGGGACGACCATGGGCAGCTGCCGCCACCAGGCCTTCCCAAGTTATTAAACATCGCCGTTGGCAGCGAGCACGTCATCGCATTCACTGAAAAGGGCGATGTGCTTGCCTGGGGATGGGGCGAGCACGGCAACTGCGGCCCGCAGGTCGAGAACAACGACGTCAAGGGACGGTGGAATGTCATTGCATCATCAAGGTTCATTCCGCCCGATTCTCAGATCGCGGGCATCGGTGCGGGTTGCGCGACTAGCTGGGTGACTATTATCACCGGTTGAGCAAATGGTCCATACATATCCCGACCCATCGCGGACATCTCAATCTTTCAACCTGCAAGGTATCAAGCATCAACTCCTTCTAATAGTCCGGGGCCTTCACGGGCCCTGGTAAAACAAGCCGAGGCGCCTGACATCGGAAATACGTTGTGTGGGCTCCAATCCGACGCTGCTCGCCTGAGTTGGTTCAAATTCGTTATTCTGTTCAGCGACAGCGCGGCCCAGGTGTGTGGCAGACACAGTCTGAGGAGAAGCGAGTTAGCATCGAACCGAGGACAGAACAATGTTATAGAGCACGACTTACGGGCTGGTTACTATGATCCCACTCCAGTCTAGCATTCTCCTCCGCATCCTCGTCCTCCTCGTCCCTAACCGGCTCCCATTCGTAGTCGTTATCCACGAACAAGCCCTCGGAATGATTGGTTGCAGGGGGAGGTCGCTGGGATGGTCGCAAATCGAACAGCGATGTGCGCGCTGCAATGACGCTCTTGGCCGCAGACGCCGACGGCGGGGGAGGAGGCATACTCTGGGCAGGCGGCTGCTCGGCAGGCTGCGGGATCTCGGACGGCGCAGCGCTGTGTCTTCTAGACGCGGCTTCGAGCTGCTGTCGTGGGGCGGCGTTGGCAGCGTTGGCCTTGCCCTTCTTCGTCTTCTGAGCCGGGTTGCCCCTCTCGCCCACCGTCATCAGCAGGAACTCGCAGCTGATACCGTCGCCGGGGTATGTGAACCGGATGGGGCGGGCGGGGCTGGAGTAGCGGGCGGTGATATGGTTGCCGGTAATGCCTGCGTGCTGGATGATGGCGCGGAAGTCCTTGACACTGATAACGATGCGGAGCTTGTCTTCGACCTCGATGTCTTCAAACTCGTCCACTTCGATCGCAATCGACGTGTGTAGCGGCTTCTTTAGAACCTCTGGAACAACGTGAGCATCAATTCCAGGTACGAATGACATGCAAACCAACCATCTCCATTCGTCGTCTTCTCCGTGAAGCATGTAAAGTTGACGTGCTCGCCGTCCGAGTTGATGTCCAGTAGCTCAACACCAGGGCCAAAATGCTCCATCAGCTGCCTCAGAGTGCGTGAAGGAATGGTCCAGTGGTGGACGGCCTCGTCAGTGTCGAACTTTGCATGCACTGGCACCGCAACCTCAAAGGGCAGTCGATGTGTAGATGTCATACCTGAGACTCGTCAACACAGGCTCCTGGATGGGCCAGACCGTAGGGAATACATGCCGTTCCGAAAAACCAGCTTCACAATTAGCCGGCTCTTGACGCCCGGGCCGTCCTGAACGGCAACATCACAGCGGTCGATTGTGCTTTCCTTCTCGCGGTCACGTTGCGAATCGCCGCCCACGCGGCTGCGGAAGATGGAGGCGAGAGACTGCGCGGTGTTTGGTCGGTTCAGTGTCAAACCTCAGAGGACACTCGCACCAGCATCCAAGGCCTACTTACACGTATGTGAAGCGTGCAATAGAACTTGTCCCGATACTGCGCGCTGCCTTCGAACTGGTAACGGGAGCAGAAACGATTGGTGGCGAAGGTGAAGCAAGAGTAGGCCGATTTGGATTGGTTGAGCGCCGTAAGAATCAGCTAGAAACCTCCCCATTAGTCGATGGTTCCTCGTGGCACAGTCGAGAGTATGACGGTGAGCGGCGGCCGGACCTTGTCTTTCTTGGCCTCGAGGGATACGTCGTCGCTGAACTTGTTCATGCAGGTCAAGACATCGCGGAAAGCAGCGACGGCATCCTCACTGAGAGTGAAGTTGAGGATTGCCATCATGGCATCACAAGGTGGTAGACTCGGCCGGGAGGACTATGATGTCATTGAAGCCAGACTCATGGGTGTAACGTTCGATGTTGGGTACCTAGGTAGATAAAATACCGATGTAGATGTAATTGCATGGATGAGCGGGAGGTGCTGTGCACTGAGGCGCGTCGGGTCGCGTAAAGTGCAGCGGGACATCCGGGGCCAGGCACTCGGGCCCACTGAGGAGCGAGCACGGTACGCCCACCACCCCCTTCCTTACAGCAGCAGCTTTCCGCTAAAGCCTTGATCCAAACACCACCCACTGTACGTGGCAGCACCAATGCGAAAACTCACACCCGGCATCAACTGAGCATTCTCAATTCGAGGCTTGCTAACTACGCGCACCACTGACAGTACATTGTGGCTCTCCCCCTGTCAGGCGTATCAATCACTCGAGGCAATGCGCGCGCCCATATTTTCCATCAAACCCAGAAACGGCGGATACGGCCCGGAGCCCCTCAGCAGCTGCAGCGCTTCCGCAGGGCCTCTGATGTCATCCCAGAGATGGACAAACATGCGCTCCTCATCAAACTCGTAGTCGTTGCCCCGCCAGATCTCCCCGCGGTAATTCTGCCCTCTCGAGTACACGACGAAGAACCTCAGCATATTCTTGAGGTTCTCCGTCGCCAGATCGGTGATGAGGTGTGAGACCAACAAACTCCTGGACCAAGACCAGCTATCCTGGTTCGGCAAGCTTAGCGAGAAGCCTCCGGGGCGTAGGTGACACTGCGTGTAGTCGATCCATTGGAGGACCATTCGCGATGAGAATGTGGTCCGGCCTAGGACTGTGAGGCTGGTGATGTGTCTGAAAGGCACGAGGGCGCGAAGCGTCCAGGTGGGGTTCTCCTCTTTACGACAAACGAAAGAGATCGTCTGGAGTTTCGGTACGTGCCTCGCGATGTGCTCGAGCTCTTTGTGACCGACAGGGAAGTATGTATGCAGCCTCAAGTCCCGAAGACCCGGCATGGCCGCCACGGCATCCATGACGATATCACCACGTTCTTTCCACCCCAGAGGGGGGTTGACAAGCAACAAGTCGGGTGACTCGGCCAGGAACAGACACTCGAGTCTCTGTGTCCCTAAAGCTTCATAGAAGTCCCTGCATAGCCCCGTTGAGAAGATGTGCAATCTGCCGAGATGTAGACGCGGCAGCGCATCTGCAACGGCGGGAACGAGGTCCGGGAAACGAAAAAGGTGAAGGCTCCTGAGATTCTCGCAGGACGCCAGCCAGTTGGCAAAGGTACCGCGGTGGCTTCTTGCCCAGTCCCTGAATTCCGCCTGCGCAGGGCGGGCTGCGATGAAGTTGAAGCTGAGGTTCAGATCCGTCAAGGTTTGGAGCTCAAACAAGCTGTGCATCTCGACAGGCGGGTGGATGAGAAATTTCAAGCTTAGCTTCTGGAGATTCGTCTGGTTCGGGATGGCTCGCAATGCCGGCACCTGGACCCTGTTGAGGGAGCAGCTGAAGGCCCGTAGCTGGTCAGGCCTCAGATGGGAGAGAAAGGAGGCGAGAGACGACGTATGGGGTACGCTGGCCTGTACCAGCTCGATCCCGCTTAATCTTGGGAGACATCTTGTCAACACCTCCGCGGCGGCTGCGTCCAAGCCTTCCATGAAAACCAAGGAGAGGGTTTCTAGCTCCTGAAAGGAGCGTATCACCGGGAGCACATGCGCCCATTTGTCCATCGTCAAACTCTTTAGCATCACCCGCAGGTCTCGACTTCGGGCCACGCGGCAAAGGTCTCGAAGAAGACGTAGAGCGAGGACCCCGATGCTGGGTGTCTGAGCTGTGAGTTGGTTTGCCACGACAATGTCCTGGCCGTTTGTGGGGTCAGGGTTCTGATGGTTCGCCTGTTGGAGAGCGGCGGCTATGAAGTGAGGATGCGGAAAGTCTCTGCAGTTCCTGATGGAGAGGAAGTTGAGGAAGTCGAGATGGCGGACGTAGTTGACATAAGGTTGCGTAGTTGGGGGGCTCTCGGTGCTCGGTGCGGAAGTCCACAAGGTGGTCCAAAAGACGTCGGCGAGTTGCGTGCCCCAGCTTTCCGAGGAGGAAAACTGGTCCCTGGAGGCAGTTCAGCATGCGGATAAGCATACATGGAGCCTGGCAAGTTGGGGTGATAGGGATTTCAATGAACTGACTTGTAAAGACGCCGGAGCGCTAGCCACGATAATTCCCTGTTCAACCGGGCGCAACTGGCCAAGGTCCTGTGAAAACCCAAGACAGCGAGTTGATCGAATATGGTCTCCCAAATGTCGATATGGATGCCCGCTTTGGGTTGCCTGCGCATGGCTGATCGAACCCATGTTTGGTCCATGGTGATAATAATAATAATGATTCAAAAGATTTGGAAAGATGTTGTCTGTATGGAGAAATCAAAGGCCATCCGACAAAAGCTTGGCTGTTCTTCGAGGCGGATTTCATTTTATGGTGGAATTTCGGTTGGCTACATCGTGATTCAGCTTCGAAGGACGAATCCCGGTGACTGGAACTTGGGGAGTGACCCACGACTGGTGAATGCATATCGGCGAGCTCGCCGAACAAAACCTGTGATGTCAGCACTGGATGACTATGCCCAAGGGCACGATCCTCACCAATGCCTGGATGAAAACCTATCGCAAATACACTGCAGATATCCTTCTCAACGAAACACCGAATGCCGGAACGCACAAGTTCAAAAGTCGCTGAAGGCTGCTACGACTTGGCAGCAGGCTCACGGGATCTTTCAAAAGACGGAATCTTCTTACAGTTACAGAACCTTTAGTTTCCTCTGGTATCCGGCACCTTGACATCTGGCATACTCTGAGTTGAGCGGCGGCTCATGAGCAACATTTACAACGGAATATATACATTGGACTTGGATGCCTCCATTCCTGAAGAATTTCCTAAGTATGCAGCACTTCATTTTGTCGGCCGAAACCTAGAATTCGTTTGAAGAAGCGATGTATTTTATGTATCGGCAGTCCCATCGACACGTGTCACTAGTATATACCGGTCGGATGTTTTCCGCCCCTGGGTTACATGGCTCGGGGACGTCAAAAAGGATCTCACTCAGGACGCTGTCCTCCCAAGCGGCGCGGTGGTTGATACGCTGGAACTTCCCAAGTATGAGGCGGCAAGAGGTGTCAAAGAGAAGAAGCGGCCGGTGGTGGCAAGCCGGGATAAGGAAAACGTAGGTGCACATGGTGGTGATGGCCAGGTGTGGCCGGCATGCCCACCAGGAGCTTGACAGGTGATGAGGTTCAGTGAGAACAGCTAGGTTGTGAAGGATAGCAACTTTTACACAGTCAAGAATGGTCAGGGGAGATGGAGGGGATATAACAGCAGCCACCACATCACGGGGCCCGAGACACCAGATGTTCCATCGCTTTTCATTACTAGTATGCTGGGTGCTCGCCGTTTGCCTACTAGCATGCCGTAAACTGAGTTGACACGACGGACCTGCCGGCTGTGTCACGGTAAACCCACACGACAGGTGCAGCGAAAACCGAATTTTGTCATGACCAAACAAAAATAGGCTATGGACGGCCAGAGATGTTTCTCGCGTCGACATGTGGCATTTTGGGTCGATATCAAGAGTGAGGCGGCAATAGGGGAACTGAAGTGGCACGAGCCCACCTCAGGGGGATGAACTGTAAGACAGCTGTCAAGATTCTAAGTTCTGGCGATCATATATGCACAAATAAGGTAAGGTAGTCAAGGTTACTGGTACAGTTGGACATCAACCCTTCACAAACTTCGATGGAAGCTTGGGGTTGGCTCAGTGCGGCCCGTTGATCATATATTGCACTATAAGATGGTCTCATTAGTTAAGATATGAAAGAGGGGGCCATCGTCAGCTTTCATTCATCAACGAACGGCATTGCCATTCGTGTATGTAAAACAATGCCTTCTTTCCCTCCCGTGAGACCAATGACCGTCAGTGTAACCAACTGCCACCGGGCTCATTCTAACCCCGTTTTGGAAGGCCTAGCATTAGGGTGATGGGAACAGCACCACCCATCCCCGACCTTTCCCCGCATGATAGCCCACACAATTGATGCAGAGGTCGGTGAGGCTCAGCCCAGCTCCCCTGTCGTCCAATCCGCTGGCCCCAAAGCAAAGTAAACTAATCCGATGTGCGTGAGAGGGTGACGGATGCTTGTGACCACGGGACGACAGGCGGCGCCGTGATGTCACGGCACATGGCGAGTGAGTCTGCTGTCTAAGAAGATAGATACTTAGATCGGGCGGCAGATTGCAGGGAAAGAGAGCCCCCGTGACCAGTTACCCAAACGGAAACTGCCCGCTGGAGCCCTCAAGGTTCGTATCGATAGCGCACCTTAGCTTCGACCCGACCCGTCCTTATCAACCAACCCTGACAAGAGTCAGGCAGGACGCCGACTCAAAACGAAACGCTCTCCCGCCCCAGAGCTTCCCACCTGCGACAGGATCATACCCACCTGTCTGTGTCAGAACCTCAGAGCCGAACACAAGACCGCTCCAGAGATGGTAATGCCAAACTCTCTTCCCAACAACATCACCAGACAGACAGACCTTCCTGCTCTGCATCCTCCCCCCAAAACCATGGCTAACATCACCGCAAACTCACAGTCATCCGAACGGACACCTCTCGTCCCCGGCCGCCGCCGCAGCAATGACGATGCTGCCGACACCTCCTCCTCGCTGTTGGCGCCCTCGCGCCTGCGTGAAAGCATCCTCTTCGTCTGGGCCCTCCTCGCCACTGCCACCGTCATAGTCCTCGCCGTCTGGACCCAGCATCGCAGCCAGACGCACTTCGAACCCCCCCCTGACGCGAAGCGCAACTTGATCTTCATGGTCTCGGACGGTATGGGGCCCGCTTCGCTCTCTCTCACTCGCAGCTTCCGCCAGCACATCGAGGGTCTGCCCGAGGGCGACGTACTCACTCTCGACCGCCACTTCTGGGGCTCTAGCCGCACGCGCTCGTCCAACTCGCTCGTCACCGATAGCGCCGCCGGAGCCACCGCCTTCTCCTGTGGCAAAAAGAGCTACAACGGCGCCATCTCCGTTCTTCCCGACTACGAGCCGTGCGGCACTGTCCTCGAGGCCGCTAAGCGCGCTGGTTACATGACGGGCCTGGTCGTCACGACCGACATCACCGACGCGACCCCCGCCTGCTTCGCAAGCCACGTCCTCACCCGCTCCATGAACGACGACATCGCCCTGCAAGAGGTCGGTGACGGCCCGCTCGGCAGGGTCGTGGATATCATGCTCGGCGGCGGCCGGTGCCACTTCCTTCCCAACGGAACCGAGGGTAGCTGCAGACTCGACGACACCGACGTAATCGCCAGGGCCCAGGACAAGTTCGGCTGGAGCTATGCCGGCGACCGCAAGGCCTTTGACGCCCTCGAGGGCGGCAACAAGGTCAGCTTCCCGACATTGGGCCTCTTTGCCTCAGGTGATATACCCCTCGAACTCGACCGCCGCAACATGAGCGACGTCTACCCCAGCCTGAGCGAGATGGCCGCCACCGCGTTGCGCGCGCTCGAGAAGGCAACCGAGAACAGCGACAAAGGTTTCTTCCTGATGATCGAGGGTAGCAGGATTGACCATGCCGGCCACATCAACGACCCCGCCGCCCAGGTCCGGGAGGTTCTCGAGTACGACAGGGCCTTCAAGCATGTTTCAGACTTTGTCAAGCACAGCAAGACCGAGTCGCTTTTGGTGGCCACCAGCGACCACGAGACTGGTGGCCTCGCGACTGCTCTGCGTAAGTCCTGACGTGCCCTTGTACCGCCAGCTATATAACTAACCAATTCTACAGAGGAGCCCGGCCACCTGCCCGTCTATAACTGGTACCCCAGGGCGCTCGCAAAGGCCACCGCCTCCGCCGAGCTGCTGTCCAAGAAGTTCATCCAGCACATCGCCAGCAGCAAGTCGAAGAACAAGGACGAGCTCAAGGTCTGGGTCAACGAGAAGCTCGTCATCCCCGGCCTGGGCATCGAAGACGCTCACCCGGCGGAGCTCCAGGCCCTCGTCGATCGCCCCGACGTCTCTGTCCAGACGTTCGCCGCCATGATAAGCCTCCGCGCGCACATCGGCTGGAGCACCCACGGCCACACGGCGCTCGACGTCAACGTCTACAGCACCGGTGGTGAGGAGGCCCACAAGATCCGCGGCAATGTCGAGAACACCGACATCGGCAAGTTCCTGCGCGGCTACCTCGACGTCGACGTCGACGCCATCACGGCGGAGCTGAAGGAGAAGATGAACAGGCAGCAGCTGGGCGCCACAAATGTGCACATGCAGCGGATGCCGGGCCTGGCCGAGGACCCGGACGTATGGAGCCAGAGCCAGGAGTACGCCCACCTCTCGGAGGCTGGTGCGGCCTAATTCTGGCTCTTTTTCTTTTTCTTTCTCTTTCCTTTTTGTAGGAAACGTCTTCCTCGAGTCGTCGGATGGGGCACATGTGGCATTACATAGGAGTTGACTGGCGTAACAGGAATTATTTCGTCGCATATGACTGAATGCCTTCTCCACCCATACATACATAGTTGGCTTGATCTACTCACAGCAGTAAACACGCAGATAGGAAGCAATTGTACCATGCATTCGCATCACACAACCCGTGGCACCGGATACTCGAAACGGCTGTTTGGGCCGATCGTGAAGTGTTTGCAAGCTTTCCCTCAGGCAACGGGAATGTCCACCCCGACCGTTGATATCCGGCAACAAGCTCGCCGTCTTCCCGACGCGGGTGAAGGATGGCGCGGCCACGTCCCACAAGGGGACGCCCCTCCACAGATTGCGCTCGGCAACATGAACCCCTGAGGTCTTGAGCCACGCGCATTCGGCCAACCCCCAAAGCACGATTAGTGTCGGCCTTGGCAAGTGTAACCACGGTCGGCGTTCGATACGGCGTCGTGTGTCGTCGACGTACAATCCCCCCCACCGCTTGTGGTGAGCCACCGTAAAAGCGAAGAGCCGAGCGCGCAGACGTGACTCACTTCATTCGCATACACCAGATATTCCGAGACGTGATGTGATGGTATGCTGCCGATGCAGCGACTATGGTGAACCATTGCCGGCCGGCGCTGCCCAACTCTAGAAGCCCCACACGCGCCGCATCCTGTCAGTCAGGAACCGTCGAATGTCCCCCCCCTTCTCGTGCACCCCGCACATCATCGAACACCATGGGGGGTTGGCGTTTCCTTTGTCGACCATGTTTAGTCGAGAGCGAGATGTGAAGGTGGCTGGCAAGTGTCCCTAGCCAGTAGCAGTTGGGGCAGGTGGAAAGAGAAAGGACCATTTCCCGTTATAACGATACAGGGATGCTTCTTCGCGAGATCGTCTTCCGAATCCTCATTGGCCTCGATGTCGTCGCCAAGGGAGAGAAATAATCCAGCAGCCTAATCAGAAGTCTGGATCTTTCGGCCGTAGGAAAGCTACCCGAGCGTCTCGTGCGCGCGCGATGAAGTGGACTGCGGGCTACCGGCGATTTGGGAGGCTAATAGGTTCGAGTGTGGCATGCTGGTGGCCCGTATCTTCACTTCAACGCCCCTCAAATTCATGCCGAACGCGCCTAGCCAAATGAAGCACGAACCTCTGCCCGCAGAATCAAGAGGCTGCGGCTGCCCGCAGGAGGCTGGTTCGGCCGTTTCTTGTTTCTTCCTTTTTCACCAGCGTTAAGGCCGTGATAATGGATATTGGGCTTCGACCGGACACTCCACTGTCTGCAGGAAAGCCAGAATGGTGTGCTCCCGCTTGCGGTTGTTCATGTATCCGATCGAACCCGGTGGGGTTCAACGAGAAAGGCCGGGTAACATACATGCATATTGTTAATTTCGGGTTACCCATTCGTGATCTGTAGCCGACGATCTACTGGTCCGATAACTGTCCTCTGGGCCCAACGTATGTCTTGCACAGCTTAAGACTGACCCCGGTCTTTATAAGCGAATCGCAGGCGTCGCCAGGCCGAGAAAGCGCGAGGAGGCATACGGAGGAACGCTGAGTATGGCTACAGATGAGAGTGCGACGAAACTTGACCGATGCTAGCACTGCACATACCCTGGCTGTGATGTCTCTTTTCTCTTTCATCCCAACAGTCTGGATGAGCTGACAAGGGTAGGCAGGGTAGGATCGTGTAGGAACGCGTGCGCGATAACGGTAGCAAACAATATTCCCGCGCCGTTCCCAGAACAGCAAAACGTCCTTCAGAACGAAGTTCTCGACAGCGAGCTCTGTGTTTCGGCTTTTCTCAGGACCAAAGGATGGCTGGCCCAGGGTGGTCTTTGTTGACCAGAGGCAATCTGATAGCAAACGAGGCGTTCCAACGCTGCCGGCTGCCGGATGTGATGCATGTGCCAACGAGCGCCGCGATCGAGGGCGGGCAACTACATGGTGATGATGAAGGCTGCATAATATCGCAGCTCTCATTCGGAAAGCGATATGTATGCCCATTCGGACGAACGTAGCCGCCAAACTTGACGGTTGTCCAGATTGGCCAATTAGTAGTATTTGGGATGGAATGCGCCCATTATCCGATACCCCCCCCTCCTGTCAGGCATAAGCATAATGTATCCGTACGTTGGTCCGGTCACTCGCATGTGTCACTATCATTGTGTACCTGCGCGACCTTCAGAGCAACCGCCTTGCAGATGTACCTTGGTCCTGCCATTCGCAGTCTGGCGTAAAACAAGGGGTTCTTCCCAGGTTTTTCGGAGATAGAGGCAAAAAAAAAAAAGGGAAACCGGGGCAGCGCAGGGGTGGTCGGGGCTCCGTGATGCTGTTGCTTTGGTACCTAGGGGAAGGGGGAAAAAACAATGGCGCGTTCCGCCGACCGGCGTGCATGCCTCGATTGGGATCGTTGTTTGTTTTGCAGCTTTTGCTTGCATCAGGAGGAACCCAACCGGAGCTTGTCATGGGGTGTGGGATCTGGCCTCACAGTGTGGGCGTCGCGGACGTGCGAAGTTGGACTTCGGCATGGGAGTTGATACTGTGCTTCGGAATTGTCTCCGTGTGTAAGTCGGCGAGGGGCTAATCATATTGGATTCGCACGACAAACGAGTAGCGGGTGAGCACGATTGAATGTATTGGTTTGATGGCAGGACACGAAAAGACGTCCTGGGTCACACGTGGCAAGAGAGGGAAACGGGCCGCCCATTAAACGATTGCTACCGCCCCCCTGTTACGTCAGGCTCCGGCAGGAAAGACCGGCTTTGAAGATGCACGGGAAGGAACCGTCGACCTGGATATGTACGTATCGCAGCGTTGTTGTTGCGCTATTCATTGACTTATGGTACGCCCGCACGGGCAATGCTCACTACAATGCATCCCGACTTTCCATAAGAAAACGTCGTGCTGGAAACGCAAGAGGCCGCCCTCCCATGCTATCGCAAGGTAGTCGTATAACAACAATGCCTTCCGAGGCAAAAAAAACACCCAGGGTCAGCAACCCGTGTGCATCACGGGGCAGGTGACGCGAGGGAATAAAAAAAAATGAAAGAAAAAGAAAAGAAAAATACAAGATGAAGGTGTCCGAAACGCCCTAACCGCCGTCAAACGCCCTGATAACATGACATGTCCTGCCGATCCGATCCCGGCTCGCATACCCATTCGTAATCACACTTTCTGAACCCCCCGAGTTTCGTGCTTTCGTCTGCTCGTGTAGTAGTCCTCCCTTTCCGTTGGCTGTATCGCTTCCGTAGCTGATGTCAATGACATGAGGATGTTGCCGTCACTCATCAAGGCCTAACCCTGCAGGTATCGAGCATGTCCGTGCAGGACCCCCATGTCCGACTCGCCAAATAGGCCATGGCCCTACATGACCGTCGACGACAGGAGTCGGGCGTCGACTTCGTCCATAGGGAGCTCCATGCTACCACGTGCCTCCATTCCTTGTAGCCGCGACTCCATATTTTGGAACCGAGGTTCGTAGCCGCCAGTGCGGTTCTCAAGGTTCTCCAAGCGCTTGTTCATCGTGTCAAGATGCTGCTCGATGCGCATGAAACCCTGAGCCATGTCGTGGCTGAGGCGATCGATCTTGTTCGTGAAGGAGCGGATCGACTGGGCGAGAGGGGTGTTTTCCTGGCCGGGCGGAGCAGTCGCGACGCGAGGCTCATGGTTGTGGCTGCCTTCCTGAACAGCAAAACGCCATTGGTTTCCCAGCTGGACCTCGCAAACGGCCTTTGCACGCCAAGGGCAGTCGACCTTGCGCGTCGAGGGGTTGCGCTTCTTGGCAGTGCTGCTGTACTTGACGCCGCCGCGGTCGCAAACCAAGTCGTATCGGGTAGGCTTGCCATCGCGGTAGTTGGAAGCGCGGAGCTTGACGACGCCGTAGCCCTGGTCCTTGGCGACGCGCTGAACAGAGGTCAGGAGGTCTTCAAAGGTCCGGAAGATACCCTCGGGCGGTGGTAAGAGCGCCGGCGGAGGCGCATTCGACATGACTGCGGAGGAGTCCAGCTTGGCGGTTGTGAAGGGAAAGTGGGGGAAAGGGTGACGTTGAATGACGGATCCGGGAAGAGCCAGCGGATGCGTAGGGGAAAAAAAAGAAGGAGGATGAAGAGGGGAGCGGGGTCGTAATGAGGTTAAATGTGCACGCGCGACTGGTTGTGTAGGTAGTTGGCGATGATGTGAAGGCAACTTTAGACCGAAAGAGCAGGTAGGGGAGCTGTTCGTGACGGAAGGGGTGGGAGACACGGAGAGGTTGGAGTCAGAGAATTCCAATCCGCACGGTCTGATCTAGGTTGGCAGTTAATCCGCCCTCCGGCTAACCTTTTTAGCGAGTGTCAGCTTCCAGGATCCAGCTACGAAACCACCTGCGGACCTTGGCACTGCAGCGGGTACCTCCCGTACCTCGGTGCCTGTAGCGCACCTGTACCGTACTTACCTAGTGGAGAACCTTGGGGTCGTCGGATGGGAAGAGAGACAAGAGAGAGGGAAGGAAAGAGGGAGAAGGTTGTCGGCAATAGTGGTCCTGTCTTGCTGAGACTATCCCAGGTATTCGTAGATGAAGGAGTTAAACCGGCAAGGACAGGGTATTCAAAGTCAAAGGATGGCCTCTTTTTACTTCTTCTCTAGCAGCGTTGTCGCTCCTTCCCTTGATAAATCTAATCGTCTAACAGAACCAACCAACCTGGACACTCCTTCATCTGGTTTGTAGCAGACATATCACGTGACTATATTTACCAGGGCCGTCGATACGTACAGCCTTCGGGAAAAAAGCGGTGGTACCGAGAGAATAACGCACCAACCACCGTACGTGCTGTCGGGAACTCTGCTAGGAGCCGAATGTGGCCCCTACCTGCCAGCCTAGGGAGATAGACTCGCTGCCGTCACCCAGGTTGGAATTGCATTGAAGACACGGCCCAGCACAGTACAACACCACCAGCCTGTTACCGTGTACTTTTTTGGACCCTATTCAGCAATCTGCATGACGGCGGCGCTTGCTCTTCGGAATTGGTCTTTGCGTCGCTTCGCAAACATTGTTCTGGGTATACCTTTGCTGAGATTGCGCATCGCGCTCTGCATCCACCCATCCCTATACCACGCCGGTGTGGTCCAACATCTCGGACTGTGACCCTCGGTTTCGTCGACATCCGGTCCAAGTACACCGCCTTGCTTGCTGGCTAGCCTATCACTCGAACGTTTCCTTCTCTCCCTCTTCCTTCCCCTCCGCGTCATGATTCGGTAGGTCCTCGTTTGTTCGCAACCAACTTGCATCGTCATGGCAAACAACGGTCCGACCATCAAGATAGAGCCTGGCGCCCAGAACAGTGAGGCATGGGACGAGGAGCGTCTGGAACTGGCTTTGGACCAGCTCAAGCTCTTGCACATCAAAGTTTGTTGTTCCGCACGGCGCAGAATTGCAGGACCTGGAACTGACCCGTTCATAGCTTCGAGGTTTGCGCACAACTATCCCCATGATGTTGGAGCCGTTATCAACCAAACACCCATCCCGTACGTTGATTGCACTCCCCGTGTCGCAAACCCCCGCTTACACATTTCTGCTAGCCCAAGCTGAGTTCGACTCCTTTATGGAATCGGTCGCCGCGGCCAAGAAGAAGATCCAGGACTTCCAGAACCTTCGTAAAAGCGATGAGATAACGAAGATCATGGATCATGTTGCCGAGCGTCGGAAACAAGAGCCCAACGGCATCAAGGCTTGGCGAACAACGGACCATCCCGACTGGACTACGCCGCCGTCGACGACGACGATGACGACGACAACGACAGAGGAATCGTAGCGCTGGCGTATTTTGGAGTGGCTATAATATGCATATGGC
Organism: Colletotrichum somersetense; assembly: GCA_030867255.1. NCBI lineage: Eukaryota > Fungi > Ascomycota > Sordariomycetes > Glomerellales > Glomerellaceae > Colletotrichum > Colletotrichum somersetense. Next base: position 53,509 of record MU843558.1, read on the forward strand.
GTTGGGCGGCTCGTGTGGGAACTAGAGAGTCATCATTTTTGATTCGGCTTCGGAGTAATGGAGATAACTGGGCAATGGTTTGGAAAAGGGTCGTTGCACTTGAACCGACGGACATCAAGAGATGTTGAACAAATAGCATATTAAGTTAAGAGGGCTTCAGGAAAACGTATCTCGAATCCCTTGTATCGTACATCCACTGTAAAATGGCGTCGATTCGTGCATTTTAAGAGGGTCCCTCCCCCCCCCCTCTTCCCTCAACGGAATCGGCTTGCGATGCGAGAAGTGGCCGGAATCAGTTGCACAGAAGCGATTATTACGGACGTTCAGTTCGGACAAGTTGATCTATCTGGCACCCTATACATAAATGCTGATCTGCCCCTCGGTGGGCTTGCTCTCCCGCGAGCCACTTTCTGCCTAGCAGCCTCGAAGCCAATTGGTTGGCTTCACCGAGCGTTTACCGATGGCCCAAGCGACAAATACCTGCATCCTGCACGTGAGCTGGGCTTGCTCGGGGCTTGCTTGGAGAGCATTAGCCACATGCTAGCCATATGTGGCTTGTTGTCTCAGCCCCACAATAAACCATCGGTTCCTTCCTACCCCCCACAACTCTTCTAACCACACAATATTCAGCGAAAACTTCGAAAAAACCGCGATCTCGACTTTCTAACAACCAACCCGCAGCCCATCGTCTCAGTCAACAAAATGGCCGGCAACCGTGTCACGTACCGCCGTCGCAACGGGTGAGTGGCTTCTCCTAGTGATTTTACTTGCGATCGAAGCAACGAACGACGAGTTCTGTTTTTTATCCCCCTGCACGACTGATCGATGCTGGTGTGTGTGTGTATATGTTTGGAGGACTGCAAATGGCTGACTTTGGGGGTTTCCCCCCCCTTACTGCAGCTACAACACCAGCTCTAACCTGACCCGGATCGTCAAGACCCCCGGTGGTGAGCTGAGAATCCTTCACATCAAGAAGCGCGGCACTGCCCCCAAGTGCGGTGACTGCGGTGTCAAGCTGCCCGGCGTAAGTTCGCACCTAGCACCGAAGCCGAAACGACCGATTCGAGAGGCCATTTGAGATGGAGCATGGGACTATGGGGTGTCGGCCGGACACGATGGCGTCTACATCAACGACAACCTTGGATAGACGGGCCAGAGGCTGTCTGTGGAGGGCAGACATCGCATTGGAACCAGCACTCTTGAAATGGCTACAACGAACATCGGTCTCGACGGCTCAGCCCAAATCCCGCCAGCGTACTGACAGGAATGTTTTATAGGTTCCCGCCCTCCGCCCCCGCGAGTACTCCCAGATCTCCAAGCCCAAGAAGACCGTCCAGCGTGCGTACGGTGGCTCGAGATGCGGCAACTGCGTTCGTGACCGCATCGTTCGCGCCTTCCTCATCGAGGAGCAGAAGATCGTCAAGAAGGTGCTGAAGGAGCAGAGCCAGAGCGAGAAGAAGAAATAAGCCCAGACACGTCTCTTCTTGGTCAACGTCAACACAACACTGGCAGGAATGGGAATTTAAGGGGTTGGTTCATTGCTTCGGTGTTCATTAGGGCAAAAGGAACTGCATGATACAAAGAAATCGTCAGGCCACAGGCGGAGTGAAAACGGATTCTTCTGCCGATGCTGTCGTTAGGGCACTCTCTAGGCCTCGATACCTGAATGAAAAACGGAAATCGAGCCCTTGAACGCTACCTGAGTTTCTCGTTTGGTTCATGTCGGGTTTTCTTGTTTAGTCGTTCTGTGACGGGTGACCCCGCGGTGTCGTGGTCTCGGCGCCCAAAAGTGGTTTACTTCCCATAATCCTGATTATGACAGCGAATTCAACTTTCTATCGCTTTTTGACGCATGTAAATGATGCACATATACCTCTATGCTGGTGTTTTGTCCTGTGTCCCCCTTGACATCGTCGCTCGTGGTTGCAGCGCAACCCTGTCTGTAATAATGACGTTCGAGATACTGGTGGGAGAAAAAAATGGCGGAGCTGCACCCAACTCTTACCAAGCATCAACCAATCTACGAAACCATTCTCCTCACATCCGCACGTCTGGACCCGAAAACTCAATTGCCTGTCCATTGAAGTGAAAAGACCCCACGCACGAACCGATGCACTCCTCGACAAGCGCCCGCGTGCTTCGCGCCCTCGCGCGGGCACAGCGCACCCTTCCGCGATCCGTTCCCCGAGCCTCTCCGGCGGCACCCTTGCGAGCGTTGACAGCTCCCGCACAGCTCGGCCGCCTCGGCAGCCAATTCCATACTTGCCCCGTCCGGTCGCGGGAAAAGCCCAAGGACTACCAGGGCGCGACGGACTTTGGCGAGATGGATGTGTTGGGTAACACGCCGATCCCCTCGACCTCGATCGACGCCTGCGTGCCGGACGGCTTCCACCTGAACAGCGGCGTCAAGATCATGGACGGCGACGCGGCACTGCTCGTCGGCGGCGAGGCTTTCGCGTGGCGGCCGTGGGAGGCGAAGGGGTCCAAAAAGCTGATCAACGCCAAGGGCCAGTTCGAGCTGCCGGCGGAAGCGTTTGGGCTGCTGGGGCTGGTCTGGCCGAGACCTGGTGAGCCCCCCCCCCCTTCCCATCTGGGGATCAGCTGGCTTTCGGAAAGACGGACAGATGGACAGATGGCTAACGAGACTCGCCCGCAGATCTCCTCATCATTGGTGTCGGTCCAAAAATGGTACCGCTCAGCCCGGCGACGAGGAAGCACCTTAGCTCGCTCGGCATCCGCGTCGAGGTCCTAGACACAAGAAACGCTGCCTCGCAGTTCAATTTGCTTGCCACGGAGCGAGGTGTTCAAGATGTTGCAGGTGCCATGATTCCCATTGGATGGGTTGATGGCAAGGGAGCCATGTGACGTGACTGTTCAAAGAGTCGCGGCCAACTGGGTTCATCACTGGTTGGAGAATTGTTGTCATGGGATTGCCGACATTCGGGCAGATGCGAGGGTTTGCACGGTAATTTCATTACGATTCATGGAACGGGGGAGAAAGACATCGCACTTTGCCTGCCTGCCTGCCTGCCTGCCTGCCAGATCTCCAAGGTCCGGAGCTGATACGCCGTGAAGTTTGGCAGGACGAGCTTCTGGAATTTTCGCGAGGGCTATTACCAAAGTCGCACCTCACGGAGAAACCGAGCATGTAAAATTACGACGACGGGTGAGCTGCACGCCTGCTTTCGGCGGATGCGGTCTTTTGCCGCCGTTACTCTAGCATCGCAAGAGACGAAACATCTCTCGGTATGAGAGGACTAAATGTAATATTAAATCGAGTAACTTCTCGTTTACTCCAATCTCATGTACAAAATACTACAAACCCAAAGTCGGCTTTATGCGATACATACGTAATCAGCCTTGCAAGCCCCCGGGCTCCATGATTCGCGGGGCGTTGCAATTGGCCAAAAATTCCAGAGACAGGGAAGCCAATAGCAAAGGTTTGCTAGCCCCCGTGTGGAGGAGGAATGAGCCGAATGACGAACTGTTTGGCTAGAACTGGAAGTGAGTGGTGACATGAACTGCCAAAAAGGCAAAAGTCTGCTCTGATTAATTACTGCCGCCGCGCGACTGGACGGACCTTGCTTGACCTGCTTGTGAGGCTCGATTACACCCTGCCCTCGGCGGCCGTCTTGGCTGGTCTTTCGCTCTCCACTCATATCTCACTCACCCGCCCGCTCGTGCACTCACTCACTTACTCTTTCCTCGAACGCCCACAGATCGTTGTTGCCCAACACCGCCTCGGCCGAACCCAAAAACGAACGACGTCTGCCCGTTCTGCCCCTACCTAGCAAGGAAAGGGGAGGGAGAGAAAGGACATCGCTTCTGTTTTTTTCCTGCTGTGCTCTGGGCCTTGCGCCCAGCAGCGCCAGGTAGGTGCGACAGACGCTCAAAGTCGACGGGGAAGAAGCAACCGCTTTCCACCCACCCTCGACCACCAAATTGAGTCACATTCCCGCCAGTGTCACCAACCACGCCGTAGCCAAAATAATTTTCTGTCACTTCGCTTTCTTCTTGGCTTTACTTTACTTCGTCCAGACACACGGCTTCTTCCGACATTACCGCCTTGACACGACCGTGCGCTTGACGTCTCAGAAGACTATCATCATTCTTTTGTTCCAGTAGCGCACTATTTTCAGAGATACCCGCGCATTATCTGGTTTTCTTTGGTTACCTTACCGCCCACGCTCTCAGTATACTTTGATTCGGCACTTTTTACTGTTGCATTCCGTTACCCTTGTGGTGCCAACAGTCACGTCGCGTCCGGATCTCGGTACGACGCGCATCCCTCCGCGTCCGGCATGGCAGATCAACAACAGGCTGCGGCACAGCCGACCTCCGCCAACCCTCATGATCCTGACGCTACTGATCCGCCCTTGCTGAGGGACAACTCGGAGTTCCGCGAGTACAAGACGGATCGCTATAAGTATTCCGGCATCAGAACCTTCTACAAGCGGCACCTCCAAGCAGACCAGCTGCCCAAGCCGCCTCTTCCTCTGCTGGTCTTTGTCCATGGGCTCGGCGGTTCTGTGGCCCAGTTTCATCCGCTGTTGACGAGTCTTGTTCACATATCGTCATGCTTGGCCATCGACCTGCCCGGGTGTGGCCGCTCCGAGTTCAGCGAGCAAGCGTGGGATGCCTACACCCCAGAGGCGCTAGGGGAGTTGTTGGAGGTCATCATTGACGACTACCGTCAGAAAGAACCCGATCGCAGCGTCGTCCTCATTGGCCATAGTATGGGCACGACCATGTGTGCACGGCTGGCGAGTCGCAACGTTGCGCACAAGACGAAGCTGCGGAAGCATGTCGTTGGGCTGGTCGCCATCTGTCCTGTGGCTGGCCCGCCAGAGGAACAGAAGACAAAGATATTCCGCACGCTGCTGTGGATTCCTGGCTGGCTCTTCGACTTGTGGAGGGCTTATGATCGATGGGGAGGTCCGCAAAGCACCAGCGTCAGTCGGTTTGTAGGCCCTGATGCCGATCTCGAGCTGCGTACGCTCCAGGACCGTTTCAACAGCCAGAGCCGGACGCCCGTATGGCGCAGGATGGCTTGGGGCTCACTCCCGACTTTTGAAGCCGGGGTCGCGAAAGGTGGCATCCCTGGCAAGGACGTCTGGGCCGGTCTCGACGTTCCGGTGCTCCTGGTGGGTGGTGCAGAAGACAAGCTGACACCTCCCGGCGAAGTCGAAAAGATCAAGGAGTATCTGTCCGGAAAGGCTCCTTCTTCACCAGAGACCGGCTCTGATGATGGGCATGAGACAATCGTCGATGCTGCGGCGCCTGTCAACACGTCGAAGAATCCGAGTGACCACGGGCCCGAAAGCATAGATGACATTCGGGACGAGGATTTCCATCGCGATCGTCAGCCAAGCGATGATGCCGACAGCACTTTTGAGGATCCGTCTACGCCACAAGAATCACCAGCAAACGTCCCTCCCCAGCCCAGGCACCCTACTAAGGTTGTCAAGTCGGTAATCATGCCTCCTCCAGCCAACCACGCTCTACTATTCAACCCTGCTACTGTTAGAGTCCTCGCCGGCCTTGTCTCCGACTTTCTCGCGAACCATGTCACTGGTCGCTTTTCTCTCGGCTGGCAGCTGCAGTATCTCTCGCGCGAGGGCAAGTGGGATGTCAAAAACTTGGCCAAGTGGAAGGGGGTGGTCCCCGTTTCCCAACCCATTGGCCCAAAGGGCAAGCCGGCAATCTTCAGGGCTATGAAGACCCTTCGAGAAGCAGACGACACGCACTGTCCCGCCGAGTTCGTCAAAAAATGGGGAGGCATTATCAAGGACGTCATCGACATCAGCCACGACAAGCCAGTATATGACCCGCGAACCATGGAAAAGGGAGGTGTCCGGTACCACAAGTTCGCGACGGTGTCCAAAATCCCTCCCAAGGATGACGAGGTTGCCCATTTCATTTCACTGGTGGACAAGCTGCGGGAGCAGCAGAAGACGAGAGCAGAGGAGGAGAAGTGGACGGAGGTGGATGGCCAGACGCAGGTGATTGGCGTCCATTGCCACTACGGCTTCAACCGAACCGGGTACTTTATTGTGTGCTACTTGGTCGAACGATGCGGAATGAATGTGGGCGAAGCCATTGACACCTTCAAAGCAGCAAGGCCTAACGGGATTCGCCATTACCACTTCAGGGATCGATTGCACATGCGATATTCGGGCTTGAAGCTGGAAGAAGACCAGCAAGGGGCGAGCCAGTAGTCAGAACGAGACCAAAGGCGGGAGGAACAATAACAGTAGCAGGCCGTGCTGGGAGGGTTGCTATTCAGCGATGAATACAGATGGCTTGTTGTGTGTTTTGGATTCAAAGGTTGACCGATACCCAGCGTAACTCATTAATGTTATATACTCAACTTAGACTTACGGCTAGAAGGAGAATGCATATGCATGGTTCAAGTCCCTTACTTGAAATTGAACGTTGTGCAAGGAAGGTTGGACGACACGTTGGGCAGCTTTCTTTGCATCGTTGATGGCCTGGTCGATAGAGGCCAATGTGAGATCTACGCTGGCCCGGATAACACTCAAAGGTCTGCCTCCTGATTCTTCGCCATTGACCCTCTTTTCAGATTCGCACAACTCGTCCTTCATTCCTGCCAGCTCAGTTCTCCGTGTCAGGAAGCACACTCTCTCACCTGACCAACTTGCATGTCCAAGTGCCATCCATGCCTGATTCCGTTGGCACATGCTTCCAGGACATGAACTATGAATCGATACGCCCGGCCGTTGAATGAATCACTGTAAGTTACCAAGACCGACTCGGCGAGTGCAAAAAAAGTGTGATCTCCTCCCCACATCCCACGGCAGCGCGGTGGAAACGGCAAAAGATGGATTGATCAGTGTGAGGCTTGAACTCACGGCCTTGGCATCACTCAACATATCTGATGATATATTAGTACCACGCTCTAACCAACTGAGCTAACCGACCATTTCGGACTGTATTACTGTGATGTGTTTGTGTGGGTGGGCGAGGTTTGAAGACCCTAAGAGAGGCCCACGACGATGGAGATCTTGGTGGATGGGGCGGGGAGGGGGTCCTGGAGGAGGGTCCGGCGGACGTCGGACGGCGCCGGCCGGATTCGGGCACCGGGCCGTAGGGTGGGGACGGCACATCTGAGCAAGCTTAGCCAACAACGATGAGGTCTCCAGCTACGATACATCATTGACTTTTCTCAGGTAGAGGTGTCAGAAGTGTTCTTCCACTCTACCCGGTTGACACACGATCTAGAAGCATCCAGCCATGTGTGGTCGAAAAGGCGTCTGGAACACTCAACTCTACTAGTCTTCGACGTCGAGACATCCCAGCCCAGCAAAGAGAGCTTCAAAAGTGAGTTTGGTCCGGCCCAGGGAGAAGCCCTCGCAACCTAAATGTGTCAACGGGGGCCCAGAATGAATCGTCGTCCGATGGTCGTCGCCCTGTCGGAGTCGCGGAGAACAGCACCGAAAAGCATGGCGCCGGGATTGGAGCTTGCTTTGCGGCAAAGTTTCCCAGGCTCTTTCGTGTATGGAGACGGCGGCTAGCACTTCCTTCGGTGTTACTCCCGGGAGCTGCCCATTTTTCGACCGGTCGTGCTCCATATCGCGAATGCCAACGGTGAACTCAAAACTGACTTCCTCCTTCGGGCCGGTTCGTGCTTAGCAAGTTTTGGAATCCCGGCGTATCAAGAAAAACATGGCCTGATTCCGGCAGTGCAGGGGTTTGGTTGCCATGCGGACATAAAATTAAAGGCAAGCAGAACAAGGCCCCGATCCGATTGCTCTCTCGTCTGGGGGTCTCCCAAGAAGTCAGTCGGGGTGAGAGGAGACAAGACCACGGAACGGACTTGGGTCTTATACACATTCTCCGTCAGAGCCAACGCTGCAATCCCAAACACATCTTCCCCGAACCCAGTCTTGCCCATGTTCCCTAGGATAACAGTCTGGAATATGAGAGGCCTTTGCGAGAACGGCAGCAGTTACAGATACGAACAAGGGATGGCCAGACAAGGGCATCATGCCGGCTCGATTGGAGTGAGGCGAAGAAGAACCGAAGCAATATCATTCCACAGAACAAAACAGCGGAGTTATTCTTCCATCAAGTATCTCATAATCCGAACTTCGTTCTTTAGGGTCTCAGATGGAGGGAGAAGCATGTTGTATGGCTCATCTAGTTGTCTCGACGAAGGTTGAATTGACCGAGACAGCCTCCGTTGCACCTCTCAATTCTAGATAGTATTTCACCTCGATATTTCTTCTCAAAGAACCATATTTAGTACCTTTTTTTTTTCACATACATCTGTGTATATATCTGTACATACTTGGCACGTCTCAATCCCTATATCAGCATGTAATGGACTACAATAAGAACAACCCTATAATCTAGGACCATGGTGTCTGGATGTCTCCCATTATGTGAAGCTGCGGTGATCCCGCAGGGCATAAGTGAATTACTTTGTATCAATGCAGCAGTCAACTTCAACGTACATGAAAGCATTTGTTTCGATCGTACAAGCCGGGTATGAAGCAATGCTGATCTCTATTATTTGAAACATCTCCGGTGGATGTGGTGGCAATACACAGGCTGGAATCTCAGCGTTGTAGGCATAATGTACCTGCTGCCTTTCTCGATACCCGCCTCAAAGAGATAACACGGCGGTCCGAGCTGGTGCATATCGGACCCGGCTCCGCAACTCGATTGTACCGACTCTCGCAAGCCCGGCAGCCGAACACTATACCGCACCCATCATATTCACGGGATATACTGATTTTCGTACCATCTTTTTCCAACGTCCAAACGTTGTTTGGAGCGATCAACACAAGCGCCAGAGCCGGTCGCTTTCATCGCAGTGGCTTCGCACCACGTCAAATCTGACAGACGGACCCCCGGACGTTGACACAAGAGACGAGGCGACGCGGCGGACTCGACGGCCTCGATGGACTGGCTCTTGTCAATATAGTAGGCCGCGCCACGCCATCGCCCACGTCGAGACGCCCCTTCGATTCCTTCGAAGACCCTCGAGCGGGCGACGAGGCCGGACATTGCTACTCTCTCCTCCCTTATTTCGTCGCTCTTGGAGCCTTGCAATAAACATCTGCCGCGACTACCCCTCGGCTAATGGCCTAAGAAAGACGCCTCACGAGAACTGACTTTGGCTGTACATAACTTGGCATTCACACCTGCGGCGCACGCACCTCGATATCACTTGACGCCCATAGACTTCCCTCCTGCTGCTCGCCCAGCCTCCCGCCCTCTCGTGACCGGCATAGGAACCGCGCAGGACAAGGGGGAGGTGATCACAGCAAGAAGGACATCGGGGCAGAAGGACGTAGCCAACACCGGGATGCATCTCGTTCCCTTCCGCTTCCCCCAACAATCCACAATATCAGCCTGCACCTGATACAACCAGCCCCCTCTTCCCCTCACTCCTTGTGATGTGCTTTGACCGTTATCTGCTGCGTCTCTTCGACTTCATCTGCACTCCGCAACGCAATGCACTGCACTGTTGCGCTGGCAAACGGACAACAGGTAACGACAGCCACGCCAAGGACGAGAATCGGATGACCGAGCTCCTCGGCTGCACGGCGCAGACGACGAAGCCCGCCTCCCCGTCTAGACACCAGACGCAGCAACAACGAGAGCGTCACGCACGAGCGTTTTCTTCCGTCCAGCCATCGCCCATCAGTCTAAAGTTCGTCTGACAACTCAGGCCACAGCGGTAGCTCTGCTGTCACTCACCGAGAAGTTCCCTCGTCAGGCGGCCGAGCACATGTTTCTCTTCTTCTTCTTCTTCTTCCTCCTCCTCATCTCCCATGAATAGTGGCTGGCGTAGGCTACGTGTGCCATCAGGCACACTCACGCATACACGCACGTACTTACGCACGCACGCCGGCGAGCTCCGAGCGGTGTGGTCCATCTCCTGACGGAAGAGTCCGTGATGAAGGATGTGCGAATCTCGCGAGCCTCTTCTATTCTAGTCTTCACACCCCCTTCTTTTCGTCTCCTTGGCTAGTTCGTTGTATCTCACGTTTCAATTAGCTGACACCAGATGGCAAGCCCCTGGACGCGGGAGGGGTTTGAAAAAACAGTCAAAGAGCATAGCAAAGATACGGAGAGCCAGGGGCGGGAGGGCGGGAGGGAAAAGGTTGGGCGATTTGGAACGGGCGATGGACTGAACGATTGGCGCTCTGACATCCCATCCGGTTTGCCCTACTAAACCACCCCTTCGTCATCGTAAGCCGTCCTAGCCGCAGGAAATGCTACGCATAATGTATCGTATCTTGAGATGCACAGCATTTCTTACCTTTTCCTTACTAGTCTCTCACCCCTCCTCCTTCCTCATCGTGTTAGCCTCCTCTTCCCATCCTCCTGAGCATGGCCCTCATTCACTCTTGCTCTCCTTGTTTCTCGTCCCCGCCGGTCTTACCGCATGGCGCCGGCCGGGTTCTTCTGTCTTCCGTCCTTGGCTTCATTATCACCAGCCCCCCCCCCCCCCCCTTGACGCCCCATACTGAAGCTAGAGGAAGCCTCCCACATCCGAAAGGAAATACACGCCTCCTGTAAGAGTACACACGCCATTTGTGTTAGCAAGTCCCCCTCCCAACAAAGCCGTCGCGGAATAAGACCGCCCGCTAAGAGATATTGCGCTATCTGCCTCACAAACAAGGAAACTAGGAAAAGGAGCAGTAATAGCACTCCACGCGCCCGCTAGACACGTCCCCTTCTGTGAGCAGCACACTAGAGACGGATACCCTAGAGGTAAAGCCCAGAAGGGCACTGGCGTCTGCCCTTGCCTGTGTGTATCCGGGAAGGAAACAAAGCCAAGACCCCACGAGTAACAGCACAACATGGGCACCAGCGCAAGCGCCAGCACCAACGCCAACGCCCAACACAGACAGTAGCATCAACTGGCGGGACGTTTGAGCGTTGGCGGGTTGTTGGTTTGCATGGGAGGTAAGGGAAGAGTGGAAAGGAAAAGGAGACGAAACAACGACCTAGGAGAGGCCGATGATCAAAGTACGAGACATGAGCACGTTCTGGACATCACCGGCTCCGTTCGGCCTTGGTCCCCTGACATCTCCGTCTCCCGGAGTCAACTCCGGGAGGACGGCCTAGACTGCAGGTATCAACAGACGACGCGAGAGAGTGTACCGGCCAATTGACCAAATGTAGCGGGAGAGGCGAGAGAGAAGCAACATCAATGGCACAGGACGATTTGTCACTGTCCCCCCCCCCCCCCCTTTCCCACATGAAGAAGCATCAATCAACCCAGGAGGTGTGCTCTAATGTCCGCCCAACACAAGTTGGCCCGGTGCCTTTCTCGTCATCACAATCGACCCCATCCCCTCGGCTTCCCCAACGGAGAAAGTGCCTTCTTCGGTGTGCATGTGCGCGTGTCAGGAGAAAGATGTGGTCCAGACAAGTCTTTCCTTATTGATCGAAGCCTCGAAGCACGTGCATACATACGCCCGCATACGCCCCCTCCCCTTTCTCTCCGAGCTGGAATCATGGGCATCCGATGCGCCATGAAAAGAACGTACCCTACGAGGGAATTTTACATCGTAATGATACTGAAATCGACCAACAAATCACAAAAAGGGATTTTTACAGTCCCGCAACTAAACTACCATCGACTACCCCTGCAAGGTCTTCGGGCAAAATGGAACAAAGATCGTCGACCTACCGGCCTAGCGCGGCGGGGAAAGGGGACTAGAAACAACACGAGGGAGATAGGAAACGAGGTAGGGGGGCCTGATGAGGAAACCCTGCCGTGGTTAGTAGTATGGGAAGACTACTGCATCTGTTCTCTCCCCGATCACACTCTGCTTACTTGCCTCAATCACTCGTTCCCGCCGCCGGCCCTCCATCCGCCCTGCCGTTGGCCAGGACAAGGCCTTGTGAGAGGCTCTTGCAGAAGGGAGGGAGGCCGTGCCCAACAGCCGAGCAGAGAGAGAGTAAGAGAGAAGAGAGAGGCAAGAACACGGCCTGCCCAACGACGAATCATTGAGAACAGACGCCACTTGTGACGCAGTGGGAAATTTGATGGTCATCGGGTTAATTATCAAAGGTCCCGTGGGGTCAGGCTAAGATAGAGAGTGGAGGGGGTGTGTGTTCGAAAGGATGCTCAGGAGTCAAGAAACATCGGAACTAGACAAATCAACCATTTCACTTGTCAGGTACGGTCACACTCAACGATCTGTTCCCTCGTACCTGGTCAGACTTGCACAGCATTGATGGAGAGTGGGGGGGAGGGGAGACTTTTCGTCACTCCTGTACGCGTATTGCTGCCGCTTTGGATGAACATATGTGCCGTCTCAAAGACAAACATGGACCGGTTTACTCTGCGGAGAGAACGAAGACGGGTTTGGGAATTGAGAGGGGAAGAAGAGGGGGGTGTGGAGGATACCGGGGTGCCAAGAGCCCTCTATCCTTCTCTCTCCCTCTCTCGCCATTTCTCTGTACCTTTTATTTTATTTTATTTTACTGAGTCATTCAAGTTCCAACGAGGGTCTCCTGCAAGTTGCTTATGCTGTCGAAGGGAAGACCCATCATGTGGCGCGGAACGGAGACGCTTCCTCCACTCGTGTTGTTTGAGAAGACGGGCCGGGTGGGAGGGCAGGCCACGAGAGAACAAAGAGGACTCTTCACGAGGCGTGGAATAACCGAAAGAAGGCGACGCTAGTCTTGTTGGAGACTGGCCGTCTGAATACATCTCGTCCTCTTTCTTCTCCTTCTTCCCAGGTGAGCTCGGGTTTCCTGCTGAATGGGATAAGCACATAGGTAGTAGCCAATATGGGGAGGGGGTAGGGAAACGAACGGAGAGTGGGAAGCTAAACAAGAGTATACGGCGTGGGATAATAATGAACAACCCCCCCCAATGCGCGTAGTGAAGTAGCTATCCTGTGACTCTGTGGGAATGCGGCTGACTTACCCAGATGGGACTTGTTACTAAAACGAATACAAAGCGGTTCCTCTCTCAAGGCCACACAGGCACACAATAATAATCTTACACGGTTGGAAGATGGGCCTTGTTTATGAGAGAGAGAGAGAGAGGCGGTGTAAGAAAGGGAGGCAAGGCCGCAGGTGGGAAACTCTATTTGGGCATCATGTCTTGGAATCTGTTATCGTGATTGGACGCGCGGGCGAGCAAAGCCGGGCGATGAAATGGACGGAGGTCTGAGACCTTTGGCTGACAGATTATGAGATTACGCAGAACGCGCGAGACTCGGGTTTTTTTTTTTTTTATTTTTTTTTTTGCGACTGTAGGGATTGGGGAGGGAACGCATACATAGCTGTTGCGTCTGTTTGGGGGTTTACTGCCCGGGCAAAGAAGCATGTCGTCGTCCGCATCGTGGCGCCGTGCCGTGCTCTGGCTGCGTACTGATCACTCTGCTGCTACGTCTCGGAGGATGCCATCGCATTCGTCGAGCTGGACAGGCCCGCAGGCGCGCGCGCATCACCAGGGGCATGGGAGCAGGGGGGGAGGGGTTCTAACCCAAAAACAGGCAAGCAGGTACCGCGGGGCTTCGTCATAGTCGGGCAGGAGAAGCATCAATGAGTGCTGCCGTAATAGGCCGTGGAAGAGAGTTCCAAGCCGAGCCCGGCAGGCCAGATGCTGAAGAACCACTAACCACGAAGGGCGGCTCCCCTCAAGTCTGTGACGTTCCGCACAGAACCCTGTCGTGGAGGGTGAGGGGAGGCGGCCTCTGAGGTTTCTTGCAGGTTCATGAACGAGAATGTCAGGAGAGCGAGTGCGCCCGGGATACCCGCTGCGATGTGGTTTGATCGGCGGCGGCGCATGTGCCTGGTTGAAGCCCCCCTCCCTTCGATCTCCCTCCCTTCCTTCCCCTCTCTCTCTTTCTATTCTCTCTCAGGGATATGCTGACGTCGAGATGAGAAGGACTGCAACATACGACAAAAGACTCGATGCGAAGATGAGAGAGCGTGAGAGTGGCAGCGCTTGCGTCATCGTCCCATTGTGTTGGTTGTTTGAGAGAGAGAGAGAGAGAGAAAAAAAGAACGAGTAAACTGCCGGGCAGGGCATGCCTCGCACGTTTCTCTCGGTTGAGTTTTGCCTGACCTGCATACGCACGGCGACATGGAAGCTTTTCCTCCCCCCCCTCATCCGAGGCCTCTCCCCAATTCTCCGAAAGAACAAAAAAAGACAAAATACCGCGGCCGCAGTCCTGGGACTGCGTGGTTCTGGGTCCGCCGGCTTCAGCCCTTCTGCCACTATCCGATGTTTACAGTTTCAACCTCTGCTCACGGGAAAAGAAGAAGAAGAAGGCGTAAAAAAGGGGCCTTTCAAGGTTTAAGCTTCTCCTTTTCGTCCACCAATTCTTCTTTTTTTTCGCTGCCGAGATACCCGTCGTCCCAAGTGAGAGGATAGGACTACCACGGCGCCACGTCACACCACCCTGTTTCTGCCCCCTCCCACCCCTCCGTTTTTAATTCCTTCTTTTCCTTGTTCTCTTTTCTTTTCTCTCCTTTGTGATCTTGATTCAAATGAGTTAACGTACATGCATAGCGAGTCGCGCATCATAGCGAGTCGCACACCTTGGGAAAAATGGAAACATTCTGGGTAGGATGCATGCAAAAGTGCTGTTACAAAATTGGTAAGGAGCTCTAACAGCTTCATAACAGCACTTTTGCGTGCATCCCACCCAGAATATCTCCACTTTTCCTAAGGTGCGCGACTCGCTATGATGCGCGACTCGCTATGCATATACGTTACCGCTATCGAAAAGAAAAGGGTCTGCGCCGAGGTTCGTGCGATCCAAAGCCCAGGGACTTGGGGCCTCGGGAGGGGGCGGACGGCAAGGCACACAAAAAATAAAAATAAAAAGCAACGACAACGTGGTGTCCCGGTCGACGGATGATGTTCACAAGGATCTGTATAGGCCCTGGCTGGGGAGGCTGCGAGGCCCACTCAGGGGGGGGGGGATGCAGCTTAAACCCCCCGTTTTTTGACGACATCGTATCGGGCATGGTACGGACTGGCTTTCGTACCCGTGGTCAACGAGGAGAAAAAAGCAACTATAAAATGGAAATTAAAACAAGATGAAGAAAAATTAACAAAGAGAAGAAGAAAAAAGGCTCGGGATAAAACTGTCTGGCTTGATTTACTCGTAATGATAACGTATACGCATAGCGAGTCGCGCATCATAGCGAGTCGCGCACTTCCTTATCGCACCTTAAAGGCCACTTTTTCACTTTTTTCTATATATAAAAACGAAACCGTAACTAAAAACAATACGCTCTTCTGTATTAAGTTACGATAAGAGTTATATCATAGGAAAAAAAAATTCTAGAAATTCTATAGACCTTATAATACCTTAAATTCTTATCTGCCTCTTCTGATAAGGGTTAAGGTAACGACCACCTTATACAGCAGATGGGATTTTTTATACTATTTCCCCTTATAATCTAACTCTTATTATAACTTAATACAGAAGAGTGCATTGTTTTTAGTTAAGGTTTTGTTTTTTTAGAAAAAAAGTGAAAAAGTGAAAAAGTGACCTTTAAGGTGCAATAAGGAAGTGCGCGACTCACTATAATGCGCGACTCGCTATGCGTATACGTTATTCCAGACCGTTAGGAATTAATTCCCCATGGGGTCTCTAGCCGAAAGCGATGCCTGTAGTGTAATTACCAAGCTTAGGAATTATATAGTCCTTCCCGTCGTAGCCTGAGTGACCCTTGAGCTAGCATCTGCAAGAACGCGCCCCGATGACGAGTGACAACGCGATGCTGGACTAAATAAGCGCAATCGAAAGTCTGATGGAGAATAGTTGACACTTGGGCCCCCCCGTCTCGTGAAGCAGGGCAGCCCCTCTTCGCCGACATCAAAATGGTTCTCGGGACAGAAACGACGGGGAGTTAACAGCGAGCTGCTCACTAGTTGTCACCCGCTAATGACGATGGAGCCCGGAACTCGATGTATAGTGCTCGCGATGCAATGGGGGCCCATTGGCTGGACGATGCGCCTCTAGCGTACAGCAAACACTTCGTTGCCGGCTCAGGAACGCCTTCATTTCCATTGCTACTACTAGCAAAGAGTCATGTCGGCTCTATCGACGATGATTCTAGGTAGGGAGTCCATTGGCCCGCCAACTATCGTCTTGGGACCTTAACCCGGAGAAAGGGGGCTGGCTCCGAGGGGGGCGAGAATGGCTTTCCTCGTCCACGTGAGAAGGCGCTGCCACCAGCGGCGGCGTCACGGTTGTTTTCTTCATGTGACAGCTGCTTGCGATCCCTCGACGGGCAAGAACAAAAGCTATCGCGCCGGCACAAATTTCGATTTGACTCGAGGGGAGATGACGCCACGAAGAAAACCGGCGTTCAAACGCACGGCAGACGGTTACCGGCACAAGACCCAATTTTCGGGCGTTGGGGACAGGAATGACTAGCGTTATACCTAGGCACGGTGTTGGGTTCCTCAATGGATCAGTCGTATGGTGTGTTCGTGGTCGATCACGGTTGACTCTTGTCTGTGCTTTGAGTTTCAATGAGGGCCTCACCGCTCAGGGGGAAGGGAGGGGGGAGGGAGGCAATGAAGTCTGGACGAAGCGTGCCCTGCGGAAACAAAGTATGATCCTTTGAGACAGGCACAAACGTAGTTGAGCTGAAGGCGACAGTCTCGTATGATATTTTTTCGTGGAAAGCGGCAGAGAACAAGCAAGGATGGGCGTTGCATACCTTGGCATCATCCGATGCTGCTTTCAAAGTTCAAACCCAAGAAGATCTAGTTCCCAGCGGCCGTACACGCGGTTTGCGCGGGGAAAACAAAACCGACTCATTCAAGGGTTTCCGGGCGCAGGCATCATCGATGCGACAACCACTTTGAGATTCAGGGACGACAGACTTCGCTCAGGAACCATGATTTTCGTCGCGTGGCAGGGAAATCGTGGGCTGCTGTGACAGTTTAGAGGTTAAAAAAACGCCGGTCCACGGGCAGGGCCTTGCTACACCAGGCATATGGATGGATGAATGGGTGCATGCCGAACATCAATATCCAAGACGGGAACGGGCTTGTGGACTCACTGGACGGGGAACACGTAGCAGGATCGACAGGCTTCCTTGCGTCGACGTACAAGAAGAATAACATTTGAACTGATGGTACTTGGCCAGGGTCACGATATCCTATCCATAGGTCAAGCGGGAGAGACAGAAAGATCAATGCGGCGGGTTTTGCGCTCCGCTCTGCGACGCGCCTCACCGTCGTGGTGGTATGTATACCTAGTAGCAATATTCGAACGAACCAAAGTCGGTTGTCGATGCATGTAGATGGTGTATAGCCTACCTGCAGTAGGAACCCGTCATGTGCTGAGCTCCGAGGGTAAAAATTGCTCCATCTGATTGGGCGAGAGTGAGAGCTGCGGTCAATATCAAGTTACCTGCATAGTAGTGTAGTTCACCATTGGATTTTCGGCTGCCTTCCTGGAAGTCAGTTGCCGACTAATCACTTCAGCCCCATTCTAGGACAAGTAAGCAAAGCAACCCAAATCAAACCAAACCAAGGGTAAGGGGAAGAGGAGGAGGTACTGATACAAGGCGGTTCGGTCCCTCCTCGAGGTCGCACAGTCGCACCTCCGGGGGTGTACGAGGTTACACATTTCCCGCGCCCCGACAAGTCGCTCGTCGAGATTTCTGGTGGAGATTCGACTTTTTTTTATTCTAAATTTTTTATTCGGTGATGATCCGCACCTCGCCTGTCGCGCCTAGGGGCGGGCAGGCGGGCAGGGCGGGCGGGCATGTGGAGGTTTCTACAGTCGATCATTGACAAGCGAACATTAGGCTGATTGATGGACGGACAGGGCCAAAACAGCACTGGGCAATGCGTTCGGTACCGGTTCTTCCCAAGCGACAACAGATGGACGGACTGGAACGCGTCGTCGTCGAGTTTCTTGGCCGGCGAACAGACGACGACCCATGCAAGCGAAGAGCCAGTCAAAATCACGAGGCTGCGATGGCTTGCTTGCAGAGAAACAGTCAGTGTGTGAGGTAGTCAGTCAGTTGGGAGAGGGTAACGTTGACGCCAACCTGTAAGCAAGAGACACACACACGCCTCCGCTGTGTTGTTGACTCGAGCCTTTTCAATGGAATGTTTGACGCTGTTTTCATGAGACGGGAAGGCGACGCCCTAGAATGGAGGATCACCAAGTACCTACGTAGACCATCTACCTAACCTAGGTAGGAGGTAATCCACTGCGGAGGATCATCGGGCTAGTCAGGTTCCGTCGGGTTCCGAGGTGTTGGGTGGTATTTCGCACGACGCACGCGTCGTTTGGTAGCTAAAGCGCCGCGGCGGGCGGCATCGTTGGTGCTTGCTTGCTTGCTTCGGATGTTTTTGGCACCACAGTGAAGTGAACGGACGGCAGGCAGCCGGGCCTGCTACAAGGGAGGAAAGGGCTGGCTGGTTGGTTTGTGGAGGGGCGGTAAGTACCCAAGTGCCCACTCGCTTAGTGCAGGTACAGATGTATACCGTAGCATCCTTTACCAGGTAGGGAGCTAGGGAGATTGGCAGGCAGGCAGGTAGGTAAGTAGGTAGTCCTGGCCTGACCGGATAGCGGAAGGGAATCGGCTCCCCGCTGATGGAATTCGCGCGATGATACATCATACACTACAAAAGGTGGTCCATACTGGACCCCGAACGGGTTAGCCCATTGTCGAGTGCCGTCTCTACCTGAGCGACCATCGTTGCCTGTATCCGTGTTTACCAATAAATACATCGTAAACCATTCGTACATCCTATCTTGTGTTGTGCTGCGTTTTAGGCAGGCTGAATGAAGCAAGTGGTCCCAGCGCGAGACGACGATCTTCATGTTGGTAGCAGACTTTTTATTTTCCCCTTCTTTCCTTCGCCTCTTCGCCTTCGGACCTCCACTTGAAGGCTCCGCTACCGGCCGTGTTTCGCGGAACCTGGCGCGTCCGATACTCACGCCCCACGCATACAGTATTGATAGCTGGGCACGGAGTAAGCAGCGGCACAGCTGTGATAGGGGCATCGATCTTCTGGTTGCAGCCTGGAGCATGGCCATGGGTTGTCCCCATAGGGCAGGACCCCCCCCCCCCCCCAGAGGGCTCGAGCATGTGTATAGATCCACCTACCTCTGCTATGGTCCGTATGTACACTACACTGTAGAGTAGGGTAGGTAGGGTGCCTACGCAGTATAGGCAACATTCCCATCCTTTCCCCTGTCGTTGTCCCGGTTTGCTCACCGCTAGCTTCCTTCTCCTCCATTCTCATCCCGCATCGAATTGACTTCGTACGTACGTGCTACTACGTAGTATGAGTACATGAGGAAAAGAGCCCGAAACACTACAATGTTCGGTGCACGTCTTTGCTTGGCCATGGCTCACGTACATACCGCTTGATGAATTGAAATTGGCCGCTTTCCAGCATCCACGTTACATGGCACGAACACTCTGCACATGCGGGCGCGTTACATAAGGCCATGCAGCTTGTGCCGACCTCAACCACGCTGCCACAGTACCTAGGTAGTTTACCAGCATCTCCCGACCGACCGACCACCTTGTCATCGTGTGTGCTCCAGGGAGCCTCAGCTTGTCCAGGGATGGGGGGTAAACGCACCCCCTGCGCGTTGGGATTGGGGGCTTAAACTGCTCGTACTCTGCTTGGAGTCCCCTGGCCCATCTGCTTCTCATTAATGATTACAGGAGGGGTTGACCGCTTAGTGGCCTCATGATCTCATCCCACAGGGGTGCCATATGCCATTGTCGCATAATGTCCCTGATGTTCTGGCCCGGCCTCGCTGGATTCCCAGCGACATGTGAGACGTATCGGCTAGAATAACTCGTCAACGGGCCATCATTGTCGACGGCCAGATACGGTAGGCTGGTATGGTATGGTATGGTATGGTATCTAGCTCCATAGAGGCGTCTTTCCCGTCTGGTTCCTGAAGCTTGGCCAGGATCCAATCCTGTTAGCGGCACCCTTTTTGCCTTGGCTGTACAATCCTTGGAGCGTTGGGAATAGTCAGGAACATATGTCTCAGACAAGCGTTGAATGCTGCGAGCGCTGGCTTCCTAGCCTTTCCGAAGAGAGAGAGAGAGAGATAGACCAGGCACGCACCAACTACTTACTATGGGCCAGTATGGGCAATGCGTAGGCTGATTACTGGGTGCGCGCACAGGATGATCCTTCCGTACGGATTGATACTGAGAGCAGCAACGCAACATGCAGACCGCAACACGCTTGGCATGCTGCACTGCACGGCTTCCAATCCGCATGAAGCTGCTCGTTCCTACCTGGTCATTGGGCCAACGAGTGCACACCACCTTTTCGCCCGATGTTGCGGGATGGATTTGAATGACAAAGTGCAGGGCCGTGATTCTTGATATATTGTGGTGACGGCAAGCGCCGAGAGTTTCCCCTGTTGTACCTTCACCGCATGCGGACTGCTGGAAGTCAAGCGATACCTGCTCAAGAGTGGCCCGTATACGATCAAATCGTCTTGACGGTACGAAGCACTCTGCCCTTGAGTCCGGGAAGATCGGGCCACAATCGGTATAGAGGCGGTGTGAGCGCCCCATATACCCTGTGCGAGCGACCCTGCATGCTGCGAGATTGGTTCCAGCCTCAGGAAAAACTCAAAATCCCTCCTCCCACCTTCAGTTTGGGCATCAAATGACAGTATGGAAACCTCGCTCCCCACCATCTCCCTTCGGAATGGACTGCAAAGAACAGCCGAAAGTGACCCCGGTCTTCACTCAGGTGGAGCCCTCTTAGAAATAGAAATCCATGTTGCCGAAGTGCCCTGCCGATATTGGCCGGAAAGTCCTGAAGTAAAGGATTGGATGGGAGGGGGCAAATAACGACAACTTCCGGGGAGGCGGGGAGCGGGTTTGGGAACGATACGAAGACGAGTAAGGAATGGGCTTGATTGAGCGTCTCTCGGAAAACACGTTGAAGAGTTCAACAGAAGATGCTTGGGTGTCATGTAGCAACATGCGAAGCAAAAGGGAATGTGCCACGAAAAGAGGCGTCCCAACTGTGCCATTGACACGACGCCAACAGGGCCGACAGACGATGAGCTGCTGGCTTGTGTGAGGCAGGCGGTTCGTAGATACTCGTCCGGTGGTTGCACGGGGTTAAGCCACTGTTCTAGGGCGCGCGATGCGTGGATTGCGCCGAGGACCGTCGCTCTGGATGACATGGTCCGCACATCAGTGGATACTCCACGTGAGGCAGTATCGGCCAGTCTGCAGATATCGGGCGTACAAAGTTTTAGCCTACACGTGGAATTCGTCGCCGAGGTAGTATCTGAGCTCGAAAAGGGACGTGCAAACTCCAATCCTAGGCGATGCAAGGAGGGGTAGACAGGCCCCCCCGATGCATGGTGTGTCCGTCTGGCGACCGCCGGCCTGGTCTAGTCTGGTTCAATGTTCGACGGCAGATCGCTAGGGCCTTTGCAAAAGACAATGGTAAGATGGCAGCCTTGACGGCGCCACTCTAAAGAGCAAGGGGGTGGCCGGCTGGTAGGTGTGCAACAAGCGCAACAGAAGGGCGGCAGAGAGGGGGGCCGGTCAACCAGCGACGATTGGCATGGATGGCCGGCGGCCATGGCAGGAAGACCAGAATTTGGCAGGTAAAAATGGCTGGCCCGCTGCTGGCCCGCTGCAGGCTTCAGGCAGCTGGAAACACGGCATGGATACCATACCGGTGATGCGGTCAGAAACTCTGGGTCTGATGACCTTGTCCAGCTGCTCCAGCTTGTCGTCCCGAAGTGTCCGCGCAATCTCGTTCCGTCTCTTTCGTGTTCCTCAGGGATCCGCGGCCCAACGCAGCCTTATCCTGTCAAAATGTCGAGGTTGTTAGACATGCTCCTCCTGCAAGTCGAGGTACTTTGACAGAGGGGACCGGAACTCTGATTGCCAGTGGTGAGCTTCTCGCCCAAGGAGGACGGCAACGGAGTGCCGGATCCGGGGCGATAGGTTAATCAATCGATGGAGGGGTGTGCGATGCAGGCGAATCGAATTCGGTGTGGAATGCGAAGAGTATGGAATCATTGCCCTCTCCGGCGCTTGTCAGGCATATCGATTGGTCGGCAGCACACACTGTGTCCGCCGATGGGGACGTTGCCGGTCACAAGCCTGAATGATCGTAACATGCAACAATTTGGATGCGGCATTGACAGCCACAAAGCGATGACGGTGGTGACCGTACCAATGACACAAGCACGCACCCGCGGAGATGGCAATATGAGTGGACAGCCGTTTTGGTGTAGTTGTGATGAGGGTGGTACTGCTGGTTGCGTTGCGGTTGGCTGGAGTCAACAGTCGCACGTAGGCAGCAGACGGGGATTGGTCCGGCGGAGACTCGAGCAGACCGGGTTTGATGTGTGCATGCCAAATCTTGATCCTGGCGCCCCGCCGGGGTTCTGTTTTGCTCTTACTCTCGTTTTGATTTGGCCCTGGTAGCTCGGGACGGCTTTTCTTCAGACTAACGGGCGATAGCAACTGGGTGTAACCGGAGTGCTGGGCCAGATGGCTCGTCGTTGGAACAAACATGTAGCAGTGCCGTGGGCTAGCACACTGTTAGTCGTCCCAAAGATGGATTGGCCTCAAACGTAGCTCGTATGCTCTGTAGCTTCATGTACACGTGTGTGTGTGTGTGTGTGTGTGACGGTGGGGAGAGAGGGGAAAGAGAGAGAGGGCGACAGCGTGCGTGTGTATATGCATGTGTGTGTGTGTACCGTTACCGGCAAGGTAGGGAGGTATGAGGGAATGAATGGCCATGTAAGAAACGGCTGTTGGCTTGGTATAGTTTGGTTTCGTTCCTTCGCGCAAGTAACCAACAACCTTGAGAAGGGCAGACACTGTGCCCCTCCGGAGCATTTACGCTTGCTTAGTCGATTCCCAGTGGTTTGGGTCGCTTGAGATCTGTCGACGCCCTAACCTTCGCGCGACAGATGACTCTAGCAGCGGGCTGCGTTTCTTGGTGAACCCCCTAACCAGGGTGTCGGGATCTGCCTAGTTCTTTCGAGAACAGCC
Source organism: Colletotrichum somersetense (assembly GCA_030867255.1). NCBI lineage: Eukaryota > Fungi > Ascomycota > Sordariomycetes > Glomerellales > Glomerellaceae > Colletotrichum > Colletotrichum somersetense. The sequence goes on from MU843558.1 coordinate 76,516, forward strand.
GTAGATTGGGGGGGGGGGGGGGGGCAAAGCCAGCTTGCCTAGAATACGCAATAGCCCCGAAGCACGCTGGAGGCGGCTCCTGGCGCGTGGGTTGGCGCTGGCACTTGCAAAAGAGCCGCAACCACATTGGCAAGACGAGGCTGTTGAGGCATGCGCCAGAGCAGGGTGATAATTATCGATGCATGTATGTGTACGGAGTACACGACCTGCTATGGAAGTAGTGTGTGGGCAATGGGTAGGTAAGGAGTAGACGCCCTTTACTTGGTGTAGAGGGTGGCGACAGCGGCGACTGGGGGGACCATTGTGCTGTGATGTGTCCATGACGCATCCAATTGCGTACAGGTATGTGCGAATATAAAGCCGCCAGGGAGGGATCTGAGCCGACCATGGGGTGAGCGGTGAGAGGCCCATGAGCATATAGATGGACAAGGTCGAAAGCACACACACACATACACGGCGGAGGTGACCAGGTGCTTGCCGGCAGGGCGACGGTGGGTGTCGGATAGGTTTTTGATTTGCCAGCAGAGAGATGAAGAGAGGGAAGGGGGGGAGACGAAGGGTTGCGTGCTGTTGTCACTGCGGAATCCCTCCGAAATTGAGGACGGGAAGGAGCGTCGGGGTCGAGGCTTAAGGCTCGAGGCTTTGTTCGAGGAGGGGAATGCTTCCTCGTCGGCTGCGACATGCGCAATTACCGCATTATCCCTGGCATCGTCTTTTCTATTTATTTACTTATTTATTAAATAATTTCCTTATCTTTTCTTTTTCTTTTTTTCCCCTCCCCATTTCGTGAGCGATGAATCGCTTCTCTTTGCCATCATCCATATATGAGCAACCCCGCTCATCCATGGCAATAACTGTGGGAAGGCGCAGCTCCGGGTGGCATGAAAGTGACTGTATTTTTCGTATGCGGTTCCTTCCACAGTGGGTTTATCATATCTCAGAGCACCTACCCTGCATCGTATCGTGTCGTGTCCGTACTCCGTTCCGCATGTTGGTGAGGTGAGGAAGGAGTGGTGGGGCCACGTGCGCGAATCATGTGACTGCGCCCCAGGTGTGAGGCACATTGGGTTGGGTTGCCTCACCGAGCAAGCGCAGTCTGTCACCCGCCCAAGCGGACCTCTTCCGCCGGCAGCCGTGTGCTACACTACCTACTCACTGTCTGCCGTCAACTCTCTCTGCCTGCTCGACCCTTTTCACCGTCTCTGTTACCATCACCGTCGCCGCTCGACAGGCCTGACGTCCTTTCTGCACGGCACAGACATCGTCGACTGCCTGTCTGTCTTGCTTATACACTCTCTCTCACAGCTCGCTACATGCATGACTGACCGGCCCTGTTGACCAGTTCTTTCCGCGTCTCGTCTCCCCCTCCCTCCTAGCCTCCGCCCCTGCCCGCAGCTCAGTCCACCGTTGCACTCCGGCTCCTCGACTCTCAACTCCGCAGCCCGCATGCTGCGCACGCAGGCAGCATGCGGGCTACAATCTCAATCTCGTGTGCCCACATTGCAGGGCAAAGTAACCTGGGGGATCAGTCAAATAGTCATCATCGCCGCCTCCCGGCAGGGTTGAGGGCTGTCATGGGCTAAGCGAGGCGAGGCAAAGACGGGAAGGGGAAGAATAACAAAGTCCTTCCCGGCCCTAGTGTAGTGGCAGGCCACGGCCAGCTTCCAGGGAGGGCCCCCAATCGAGTCTGAGGTATACTACCTACCACGTACAGGTTTATTTACATACATAGCAGATACGCTATAGGTAGGTGGTGAGTGTACGAATACTGTGTACCTAGACATATGCAAGCGGGGCTCTACGCGTATTAATGTCTGTAGATATACGAAGTATCAAAGTACATCGTACCTACTGCTAGGCGGGGCAGTGAGAAATGGCATGGGAGTGGGGGAAGGAAGAGGCGAAATCTGGATGATGCAGCAGGACAAGCTGGGTGGTGGGCACCAGAGAATGGAGCAGTATTGCGCGTTGCAAGGAACCCAACGAATGTTGCCTGGAGGGCTGGTTACCTACCTGGTGTGAGTAGTAGGGATCCCTTTCCCTGCCTATTCCTATACCCTGTCAGTTCCCTGTCCCCTGTCCCCTGTTCCCTGTCCTCTTCTTCCGTCCTTGCGACGCACCTCGCCCTTTTGCCCATACCTAGTCGCCATTGAACCCCCCGGGGCTCCCTCCGGCCCCCGGTCTCGCGTTTGGCTCGGTATTCCTGGTAAATCCGCACTGGGCAGATCTCACCTGTGACCGAGACCAGGTAGGTAGGCAAAGTGGTGGTCTGTGGTCTGTCCGTCGTGTCCTTGCCGTCCTCCTGTTTGGTGTTTGTTAGTGGCTGATGACAAGGAGGGCAATGGTAAACACAAGCGACAATCCCATTTCAATATTGGAGGAGCGGACGCACGCCGCTAGACTCATCTCTGGTTAGCCCCAACCAAACCCTCCCCCTTCCTTGCAACTGAAATCTGACGCGCTGCTCTCCAGGAAACCCACCCCTCGTCCAAATTGGAGGACAACAGGATAGGGAGGGAGGGAGGGGAGGGTCTCCAATCTCGGATCGGAACTCCATGCCTCGTCACAATGAGATGGCATACCCGTATCGAGATGCCGTGCTCTGTATCCTGAACTACTTATCTCGGTGTGAAGAGACGATGGTACATGTCGACGACTCCAACGGGCCATCGACCCTCGAGGACAGCGATCATTACTGACGACGCCTTTCGGCAATCCCATCACAATCTTATCCTTCTCGCCAGCATTCATTCCAGCCGGGATCGACACTCCACCATCGCAGACGCGGCTGCGTCATACCTACACCGGTTTACCCTGACAATCCGTTTTCCACGCAATGCCACCTTCCCCGCCAACACTCCCGAGGTAAATTGAGTTCAGGTCTTCAATGTCCGCCTGCTTCAGGGCTGCCGCCAGCTCCATTGCCTGTGCGTGCGCTCACTTCGGCATTGCTCCCTGTATGCCGCGTCGCGTCTCGCCCTGAAGTGGATGAGACTCGAGACGGGATGGGCATTACAATCATGTAGTGTATGCGTCCGCGCACGCCCACGTCTAGCCTGAGAACTTGTTTGACAACTCGAACTTGCGGGGGAAACGCTAAGGTAGCCCCGAACCACCGATGGCTGACAGGGACAAGCATAACATCAGACACCTTGTGTCAGGAGACACGTGCCATCTCAGCAATGCTTCTCTCTTGAGGCGCAATCGCCTCCAACGATAATCAAGCCGAGACCGGTCCTCTAGGTAGTGCAATACATGGATCGATCCAGTTGGGCCAATCCTCTCTCGACGGTGATGCTATTCTTCATAGCGTTACAAGGGTCATGTTACGACCACGATGCTCAATGATCGACCGTAGTAGACCCATTGCGCCTCCTTCTGTCTCAGTCCGCGTCTTAGTTTACTTGAACACGGGAGCCATCCGGCCATGGGCTGGCCTCCAATTCGGGGGAGCGGGAGGTGGGCAGCGTGAGTAGGTAAATTCAGAAAAGCCGCGCTTTCGTCCCATCGACAGCTATTTTTGTCGCAGGCCAGGCTCATTGGTCGTGGCTGCTTTGGAAACAAGTGAGTCTTAAGGCTCCACACAATTTGGCTGAACAGGTAGGTAGGTGCAGGAAACCGCCGAACCCCCTAAGCATCGTGCTTAGTCTCTGAACGATCGCCAAACCAAACAGTTTATCCGTAGACCACCGTTTGTTTGATCCCAAGCCCTGGGCTGGCGCGCCGAAATAACCTTTGCGACGGCCCAATGCGCCAGCAACACCCCTCGACAAGAACTCGACAACACCTTGAGCTTCGGCGTCTTTTGGGGTCCGGACGTGAGTGAGATGCAGGGCTGTGCTGTGCAACGCTCGACAGGATGTCGAGGCTCGTCTTGTTGGACTGCGGCGTTTCCGAGACGTCAGCAAGGTCGATCAAGACATGAGAAAGAGTAAAAAAAAATGAAAAATGAAAAAAATACCGGTCTTCCTTTCACGGGTCACGGATGACAGCCCACAGCCCACTTGAATCCACTTGCTTGTGTCCCGTCGTACAGTCTCTGTCGCGGGCGGAGAATATTCTGGCAGCAGAGCCCCGTGGACCCCGTCACGCCTGTTGGGGTTAGTGCTGCGTTCAACGCACAGAAGTCCCCGAGGAGTCTATGCTCTTTTCGTCCACTGGTCTCCAGCGCAAGCATGCCTTCAACCTCGCCCGAGTCAGGGTCCCACACCCACGGAGTCTAGATCGCGGGCACCATACGGCAGGTCCCTCTTTCAAGTACCCTCCTTGGACGACACCTTGGGATGGGGGCATTAGCTTTTCTTTTATTCTCATGTTTCGCAGTCTCCGTCGTCGGAAAAGGACAGAAATGAGTCCGGAGTCCCCATCTGGACGGACGGGTTGCTCCTTGCCCAATACATTTGAGTGCGGATGCCAATCAATCCTCGCCTACCCGTGCCGAGACGGCTCCGGCCTTCATCAACCACAACGGATCGGATATTGAATAGAGAAAATGGGGCCTATGGGCATGTATCGGTAGACAGTATCGCTGTTCCTGTATTCGGCCGCAGTCAGTAAAGAGTACTGTATACATAAACAGATAGATATATAGTACAACAAAGCGCCCCATGCAGGAAGAGCCAGGCTCACATCTGCAACCTGGGACTCTGCTGGGACCGACATCTCTTGTCTTGACACGCTGAGCATGCGCGACGCTCGCTTCACGAGTTCCGGCGGGCAGGTGATAATTGTGATGGCGGTCCTGCTGCAAATGCCAATGCAACGGCAACTGAGCATCTCGACGACGATCAACCAGGGCCGTTTTTGGGTGTGGCCAGTGAGGGATGGAACAGTCGGCACATCACACCCTTTCCCAAGACCTCCAAAGCCAAGACAAGGCAATGTGCAGGGGAGCGAGCATCGGTATTCACCTTGCGTCGCGCATCGCTTGAGCTTACACTAGGTAGCCCGCCGATTGATTCGCAGGAACAAGAGGGGGGGGGGAAGAAAAAAAAGGACATGCAGAGTGAGAAAGAGAAGAGAGTATGGGTCCAGCCACAAGGCCCCACATCAAGTTTTATCAGGCTAGCGCAAAAACAGGCGCAGATCTCTGTTCTTGGGGCCTGGGCTTTTGGTCCACGTCTCCACTACACCATGATGCAACCTTCAGTCCAGGGGATGGAGAAGGACCCACTCATCTCGCGTTCCTTCCCTCATTGCTCGCTCACCCTGGCATCATGTCTTGGAGAAAGGTGCCTCTCCCCTCCCACTTACCTACTGCGTATGTGTATGTCTTCCCAAGTAAATGGCCTGAATCCCTGAATCCCCCCTGGTCCACTAATCCCCTCCCTGGTCGTCCTCGTCCGCCCTCGTTGTCTAATTGCTTGCTCGTGAAATCTCACGATACCTCGACGTTCGGTTCCCTCGGGGGACTCGATCGCACAACAACCTTGTTTCCGGTGCCTTACAACAGCAATTCACAGCCATCCACCTGCCACACACCCATACACATACACACACACACTCTCTCTCTCTTTCTTTCTCTCTCTCGCCATCTTCCGCTTTGTGGATATCCACTCTAGCCCGCTTCCGGGGTATGTCACGTACCGTACGAGGACAGCAGATTCCATATTCTCATTCGTCTCACATGCGCCGGCTCTTTTCTCTTGGCTTACCGTTTTCTGTTCCTGGTCATCCTTGCACAGCAGCTTCATGGAAATGGGCGCCAGGTGGATGCCATCTTCTACGGTCTCCATAGCCTTCCTCCTGACCAAGGCACACACTGCCCAGCGTTCTATTCGTCGACATTTCTCACGCGTCCAGCTTATGTAGAGGCGGTTGCTCTCGGAGTCCATTACCAGGGAACCCCATACAGGCGCAGCACACACACCACAATGCGAGCAGGACAAGGGGGAAGGAATTAATCCACGGTGCCGTTCCCTCAGCTGCTCCGCGGCATTCCGGCCCTGGACCTTGTCCACCCGCCATGATCTCCTACGCAGGATTCGTACAACCATCGCCGCCGACCGGTTGCTGTCGCCTGCTCGGTACCCAGGCACACCCTCGATACCTACCTCGCCGCGCTCGCTCACTCGAGCCCGCGCCTCGATTCCGCGGGACGGCCATTAGTCTCCTATTCTGGTACTAACTCCTTTCCTCTGTCTGCCTTAGTTCATGTACGTGCCGTGCCTACGGCTACCCAAGCTACTTCCCTGCGGCAAGGACTCCAGGTTTCCTATGCAAGACCCCAGGCTCAGCAGCAGTCGGCTTGCCCCCTTTGTGCCGTGTATGATCAAGGCCTCCTGGGGCACCGGCAGACATTCAAGTCGGTCGATCTACGGAGTAATCCCCGTAGCATGTTCTCGTACTCCGTACGTGCCCGTACGGCATGGCGCGTAAGATTTTTGCGCTTAGGCGTGCGAAGCAATGACATTGCTCAATCCTCATGATCAAGGCCAACAACGTGTCCAATGCCTAGAATCCGCTGTCCAGATGGAGTGCCACGCATCCGGGGGTGCAGCAGCAAAGGCACCGGCACCACCAACAGGCGGTCGTGCAGCACAATCCAATTCGGCACGTCGTCGTGTCCAGGCCTATCTTTCTACCGCGGACAGCATACGTATCTGGGTATGCATGCGAACGTCGTGTCCGCCAGTCAAATGGCCTTGCCACGCCCTTGATCGGGCATCCCACACCCCCTCGCCGCCACGAGTATGAATTCCCACCGGCCGGGGAACCTCGACCGCAAAAAGTCCCAAGGTTGAGCAGGGAACATGGGTTCTTGGAGCTGGGATGTGACCACCATCACCTCACTGCCCCAAGTTCTCTGCTTTGTCCGCACAACTCCCATCCATCACAGCTGTCTCCTAACCACAAAATTCGTGTGTCGGAGTGTCGGAAAATAGTACATTACTTGCTGCATACAATAATGCCTACGGCTGCCAGGATCAGTCCCAAGGCCAAGAGGATTTTTATCGGACCCCATCTTGGGCGCCTCTCGCCCCCCCTGTTATCGGTTTTTTTCTTGTGAGTGGTTGAGGCACCATGGAATGGGAGGGGCGGTCTCAAATATCATTCCATTCGATTGTAAATACCGGACACAATCGCGTCACGGGATCCTAGAAACATCTTGAATCACTCACAGGACACCACTATGTAGACACTCTGACTCCTGGTGCCGGTAACAGGTTGGACATGCTTTGTTTGGTCGTTGTGCAAGTGGCCCCCCTGCCTGCGAGTCAAGAGTGGGCGGATCCGTTCGTCCCGAGGAGCTGCAACAGCCATCGGGATCCCGATCTCTGGGCTTGGGGATGGAAAAGATGCCCTAGGAAAAGAAGCTTTTTTTTTTTCTTTGATGTTTTCAGGCTGGAGGGGTTTCCCAAATCCCGCGTCGGAAATGGCCGCAGTCGGCAACAGACGAGTCCTCATTGTTCGTGGGTTTCATGACTCCATCCATCCTGCTCTCGACGACGCGCTTCTGGAAAGACGGCGAGACAAATGTCATTTTGGGGAGTCAGGTAAGACAGGTATGTATCCTTCAAATCACACCCTTACACATGCCACGCCCCATATTATGCTTGTTGCTGGTTCCCGACTGAACAACAACAACAATAATAATAATAAAAATATCGTTATCATTGAGCAGCATATGCTTTCAGCACACAATGGGCATTGGCAAATTTCCCAGTACCTACGACAACCCCAGTAGGGCTGGCGTTAACGGGTGACGAATAATACGATTGGGGGACCGGGGGCCATATGCTGCTAGGTACGCCAGCTCAGAAACAGGCAAGCTTCCCTGAGCCTCGAAGTAATAAAATCAACCTGACACGCGACGCGGCAGCCATTGTCGACGGGATGATCTAGGGTCGTTTGAGCGAAGGAGGAGAGCGCTAGATCTAGGCCACTTTCTCATTTCATTGATTCGTGAGTTTCATCCTATGCGTCGAGCTTTGTTGAACGTCCAATTGGGAATGGATGAGACTTGGGGGAGAGCCAGCGGGGAGGGGAAAAAAGGTTGCTGACCAAGAATATGAGATGTATTTCAGAGTGTTGGAGACGCCCGATAGGCACATGCATGCAGGCACGGCACAGCCAGGTGGAGGTATCAAGTCATCCTGTCAAGCCACCGCAGTTTTGGTTAGCCCCGGCATCCAGCGAGAGGCGTCGCCAAGCTAGGAGATCCTCAGCTAGCAGGTTTAGCTCAAAGAGTTGAGGTACGATGTACCGTCCGGAGTAAGTGGTTTAGTTTAGTTTTTGGAGCACACATCATCATCATCGTCGTTCATTCGAGGATTCGGCAGCCGTGCAACATAGCGGCATCCAGTCAGTCAGTGCGCGCACCTACATACACCTGCCACACAAAATTCTGCCACCTGCCAGCTGGCATTGCTCTGCTCTGTTCTGCTCGTGCCGGTCCTTCTTGTCCGATACACGAGCCGACAGGTACGTACCCAGAGGAGGGAGGATCGGGAAGAAAACCAGAAAAATAGATGAGAAAAAAAGCGGGAAGGAAGATACTTGGCCACCTGCCCTGTGCTTCGATGCTTCGATGTCGACGCTCCTCAGCCCACCTAAACCACCTACCTACCTGTATCCTAGCACACTACCTAGGTCCCATCCCGACGTATTGTACACCCCCTGGAAGGCGAGCTCTTTGGAATCTAAATCTTACCCCCAGCCCAGCTCAGTGGTCAGCAGCCAGCAACCCTACCCTGTGCAGACTTTCGGGGAAGACACCCAATTCGTACATGCCTCCTGTCTCTTTCGAGGGCATTTCCTGCCTCCAAACTTTCTCATCAAGGATCGATATACGTACCGCCGTTTTCACAGGGCAGTGGGTGGATCCTCATGACTTCTACACCCGTCACACAGGGCGCATTTTACTGCGTACATCTTTTTCTCTTCCGTCATCAATCTGCACACCCCGGGGACGAGGGACGACGACAAAAGACGACGACGACGACGACGTGCATTGGCCACAACGGTACGTATCTTTCATCAATCTCTCTCTCTCTCTCTCCGCTGCCTCCCACTTCTCCTCCTCAAGCCGCACACCTTTAGTATGTGGGATACATACAGTAAGTACATTCTATGGGAAGGATGAGGGGAGGAGAGAGAAAGCGAAAGAGAAAGAGAGAAAAATGGGGAAGAGCACACAGGGTCGGTCGGCCGGTCGGTCGGTCATCAGTTACGAAGAGCAAAGTCTTCTTGGGTCCTTTTCCGGCCCTGGGTCTGTACCTCTCTACCTACCTACATGGCATCCGTCGCAAATCACCAATCACTGTTCTCACTCCCCCCTGAACACGTCGTCTGCCCGCCACTCAGAATCCAGACAGACTAATCCATCCTCATCCTTTCCGGGGGAGTGTGTTTATTTTCTTTATTTTATTTTCTGAATTGTTCTAGTCCTCCTCCCCCCCTTCTCCCTTAGGCCAATTGTCCACCGGCAGACAGCCATCGCATCCGTCCAGCCGTCCGTCCGTCTCTTGAATCTCACCCTTCACCCTTTATCCTTTCACCCTATCCCGTGTCCACCTCACCACAGTCGTCGCGTCTCCACCAGCTGCAAATCAGCCCTCGCTCGCGCTGACCCCGTCACCCAGCCGTGGTCCATTATTTCCTCGAGGGCCTACCCCATTCTGTCTTTCCCTCTTCCGTCGCAAGTATTAAATTCGTCTTTCTCCCGGGAACGGCGCTAAGATCGAACTCCCCCTCGTCATTAACCTTCATTGGGTTTACCCCCTTACCCCCTTCCCTTTCCTTCACTTGCCTCACCGAGCAGAGCGAGAACGAGCGAAACGCGAGGCAGGAGACAGACATTCAACAAGAGAAAGAAGACAAAAAAAAAAAAAAAAAAAAAAAAAGAGGGCCTTCGGCTCTTTCATCCATCCTCCACCACCGCGCTACTTCAACTAGCACCACAGGAAAACTCACTGTCCAAACTACTACATACGCACATGCTCTCTTGCCGTTCTCAAAGTAGCAGCATTAGCGGCAGCAGCACGTACCTCCCGTAGCCGTCGTTGTCGAATTCTAAGTCCAACCTCTCAAGTCCAAAGTCGACTTCGGCGCACTACAGTCAGTCACTCGGCATACAGTAGAGGAATCCACCCTCCACACACCCACCACACCTTGCCATCGTGGACCCAGACCAAGGCCAACCACGCCCCCTACCACACGCACAAGCATCAGCGCCCACCGCCCATCTCAGCTACACCTCACATCATCAAGTCTACTTGACCACTGCCAGTCTACGCGCGCACTTTGCTCTGCTGTACCCCCGGCACCTTCTTACCGGTCTGCCACACAGCTACGCATCACTCGCAGCCCATCAACACATACTACGTGCGCACATCATCTCTCCAGCAGTAGTACTCCTCTGTTTTGTCGACTTTTCTGCGTTGAAGCAGCTGCACCTGCATCCCGCAAGCCAGATCACACAAGAATCAGTCGCTTCCTCGGGAATCCCATCTGCCATCTCGTCAAAGTCAGGTCCTGACCTCAGATCAGGCCAGATTCCGACAGACGCCAACCCCGAAAAAACCAAGACACACCCTGCGCTATACGCAAAGAGAAACGCTTCGACGTCCCATCCTCTCCACCCTCCTCCCTCTCCTCCCTTCTTCTACTCTCGTCGTGTGTACCTGGTCCTACACCTACGGTACTGTTCGCCGCCTCGGATCCCTGAACTCATACCACCACACCCACCCCCCCGCTCTATCTCCGATCCTGACGCTAAGAGACCGCTCGGCCAAAACTCAAGCGGAGAGCCCAGCCCATCCATTACCTACTTAGCGCACTATTTTAGTGTCGCGCTCCCCAGGCATTGCCGTCAACCTCTCCTCAGCCAAAGCGAGAAAGAGACTCAAGAAAGAGAGAGCAAAAGAGGCGTCCTCTCCGTGATCTGGCAAAGACAACGCTATCCTTGCCACTTCTCAGAGATCTTCGCTCAGGGCCGGTGGCTAGCGACTTTGTTGTCATCACATCCCCATTTAACCATAAACCCGAGCCCTTGGGTGGTCCGCGCTATCTTGGCCGCCATCTTTATACACCATCGTCGCGCCGCCTCAAGTCTCACTTAACTCCCAAGTTCACTCGTCGTCTTCTACTACTCCTTCTTTCCATTCTTCAAGTACAAGCCCGCTCCCGCTACTTGAAAGACCGCGTCACAAGCCAACCCATCAACCACTCTTGAATCCGGAAGAAGAAGAAGAAGAAGAAGAAAGGCACCGCCTCCCACGAACCTGCGAACCCGTCGTTGGCTTGAGAACTAAGGACTCTCCGGCCATTCTTTGCGACCCCAGAACGTTCCCCTGAACTGTAGCATGTTCGTGGTCCCAACGCAACACCAGTTCGTTGACAATCACGCATCACTGCTCTCTTCAAGCTCCCCACAGCTTGGAGGTTCCCGCCCTGAAGCCGCTGCCATCAGCTCGCTTCTCACCTCCCTCAGCACCTCTATGGAACGCAGTGCTACCGAGTACTCGCAGTCAGGTTTGCCTTCGCCTTACCCAAGCAACTGCGGCGACACTCGTTCTGAAGGTTCATCTGCAGATCACGCATCTGCTGCGCAATACGCGACCCAGCAGGAGGTCCGCTCTAGCAACTACTCCACCTCGGCAACTCCCACTTCGGAGTACAGTGTCTACCCGCCCTCTGCGCGGTCAGGCTCTTTTCCTGAACACATTCAGCGATCATACCATCCAGCTAGCAACCACAACGGAAGCAGCGGAGGCATGGCGCAACAAGCAAGCAGTCCGTCTTTGCCCCAGCAGGATGGACGTACCCATCAGGTCCCGATGCCCAAGTCTGACCACGATGTACCCATAGATCCGTCCATAGCGGCGCCGAGTCCGACCTACGCGTATGGTCAGCACTCTCCCTACGGCCCTCCTCCGGGAGACATGTCGCATTCCTACCAGCATCCTGCCTACGCGCAACCCCGACCCGACTGGACCGGCTACGGTCAACACAGCGCCGGTCCTCTGACTCCCGCCAGTCACGTCTTCCCCCCGACGCCGAGCTCTGCCCCTCCCCAGGGGCGTCCCAACCAGGTAAGTGAAGCTAGCAGGCAATGTGTTTCGAGGTGTGCTGGCGCGTCATGGCGTTTTGTGCGACGCTGGCGAGTTCTCCCTCCTGGCAAGGCCAAAAATCACAAGCCCCCCTCTCCCGCCGGAATCTGAGGCTTCACCGAGAGCCGGAAGAGGAAGTGGGAAGGAAGTGCTGGAGTTTCAACATGGTATCGTTGACGATACGGGCTCGTAGAGACCATGCGCGCACACTTTCATCCCGGGGGATAATCAGTGTACTAACGTAACAGTTTGGCAACCAGGTATACTCTTTCGTTCCGATCCCTGGTGCCCAGCAGCACAAGCGACCCCGTCGACGATATGAGGAAATCGAGCGCATGTACAAGTGCGGTTGGAACGGCTGCGAGAAGGCTTACGGCACGTTGAACCACCTCAACGCCCACGTCACCATGCAGTCTCATGGACAGAAGAGAACGCCTGAAGGTACGTCTTTTGCGAGCCCTAAGCACCCGCAACCTCCTCGTCCTAGCCACAACGAAATTCCTTTATTTGGTCTGCCTTTGCAAATGGTACAATGGACAAGCGGCGCTATTCCTGCACAAGCCCACGGCATAGAAACCTGTGGCCTGATTCTAGAGTGTCGAGACTGACGTTTTCGTCCTACAGAGTTCAAGGAGATACGCAAGGAGTGGAAGCAGCGCAAGAAGGAAGAAGAAGCACAGCGAAAGGCTGAGGACGAACGCCAGCGCCAGGCTGCTGCCGCCGCTGCCGCCGCTGCTCAGAACGGCTCAGGCGATCCCCAGACTGGGGCCGACGGCTCATCGTCGGCATCCGCATATGCCAGTGGTCGCCAGGTTCAGTTGCCGCCAATTGGCTATCAGCCTTCGCAGTATCCTGCGCCTCCTTCCGCTGGAGGGGTTGCACAGCAACCCCTTCCCGAGTACAGCAACTCTCACATGTACTCGGCCAACTACCAACCCCAGTCACCTTATGGGCAGCCGAACCAGAGCATGTACAGCTCACGTGAGTTGAGGACTCCAGGAATTTGCTGAACTCAGTGAGCTAACTGTACAGGCAGATAACGGCGCCCAGACGTCTAGCCACTGAAGCAGGCTGACCCACGATCGGAAAGGACCCATCCGTAATCGATGGAAGGGGAAAAGGACTTGTACATTACCTACCGGGTATCCTTCCGTACGACGACAGCCGCTCATCCGCATATGTTCATACCACGAACTTTCCACTTGGTCTCCTTCGGTTATTAGACGCGCGGCAAAATTCTGGTTTACGAAGCGATCCGCCTATACCATGGCTTTCGGATTCCCACGTTTCGATTAAGTACACGCACAGCATGGTTTCGATGCGGCACTTGACCATTTTCATCTGACGTCTCGGACATAATCGAGACTTGTTCATTGGCGTCGCGTCACGACGCGGTGCCTTTTTTTTTTTTTTTTTTTTTGCGGTTCTCTCTTCTCCACATAAGATGACGCATTGGGCAAATGGCTTTTCCTTGGACCGGTATAGTATGTGCATTTACGATGATAGTTGTGGGCGGTCACGATTTGACGAATTGGGGTGGAGGTTCGCCTTGGATGTCCCATTTAGTTCTCATCTTGGAGGCGCGCTCAAGGTTTATCTATCTCGACCCAATGACACCGCGTGCCCGACACGCGAAGCAGCGCACGTCAACTCGCAATGCTGTCAACGCGGACGTTGTTGTGGGTGGGGGAGGAACTAGCATTTCTAGGAGTCGACGCTTTCGGGCCATGGCAACATCCTTTACAGACGACACATTCCCCTATTCAGACCTGGTCTCTTGAGGGAGGCCAAGCTCCTTGGATGGCGATAAGGATTATTTTCCGGAAAACGGGGACTTTTTATTTTCTCGGTAGAGGGCGAGGGCACAGGATTGGCAGGGACGGACCTTTGTGGAGTGGCGCCGACATACCTACACATACATGGACGTTTAGGGCGTCGACACATTGCGTTTGATAGTTGATGTTGGTTCGGTTTTCTTTTTGGTTTTCTTGGTTTTCTGGGAGTAGTTGCGGAAAAGGCAATGCGAAAAGAATTCAGCAACGTATAACAAGTCCCCTTGAGTATGTGTTGAATTTGATGATGCTTAGAGAAACTACGTCGCGCGAGGTAAGGTTACAGCCGAGGAGCATCCCTTCTGATACAGCAGGTGCCGGCTGAGAAGAAGAAGAAGAAGAAGAAGAAGAAACAAAAGGAGCATAGAAAGCTTGAGTTATGCAGCCAAGTCAAGTTCAAGTGGTACGGGGCCTGGACGAACAAGATGTGTAGTGAAGCCGAGGCCGGCAGTGCCATGAGGTACGAAAAAATAAAGAAAATAAAAATAAAAATAAAGAAGCGGGCAGGCGGTTAGCCGCTGAAGAACCGGGCGTGGCAGACCTGGTGACGGACACCATTCCAATGCGAGCTTAGCCCAGTCTCTCTGGCGCATGCTGTTTGTGTATGCAGGTGTTTTGTGGTGGAGGCGTTAGTTTCTTACTTGCATAAGGCGAGCCGGGCCCTTAGCAGGAGGGCATGGATATAGAGACAGGGCTATTTTGTATTTTGTATGTTCTTTTGTTGTTCTTTTGCCTCTTTGGAGAATTCCGCGGTAGGTCGTGCCTGCAGGCCAATTATTGCTGTGTCATTTATATCAGTACGATATTTCATGTTTGTCACTTGCAATATCCCGCTTTTGCACCTTATAAAGGCATATATATGTGTGTGTACACTTGTGGTGCTTGATGTGGAGGCAGAATAAAAAGAGGGAGTGAGTGAGTGGATGTATGAACGCTTTTAGAGTGAAGGGGGAGAAAAAAAAGAAGAAAAGAGAGAGAGAAAGAGAGAGAGAGAGAGAGCAAGGGAAGAAGGGCATGTTGGATAGAAAGGATCTTTGTGTGACTGATGCTCTGCAGGCAGCTAGTGTGTGTGTAAGAACGGCGAGAGTATGCATGCATTTGTATGTGAAAGAAAAGTACTGGAGGAGGGCGGACAGGGAGGTTAATGCTGTGTGAGCCTGTGAGTGTGCTGGTTCTAGTTCTTCTGTTCCTTTCCTGATTATGAATGTGTCCGGTTAATCACTAATGCGGTATTGATACTCAACACCGGCCGTCACCCATTTCTAAAGTTGGATGCATGAAGTTTGAAGTCGAGAAGATGGTGTTGGTGATTGGGGAGAGGGGATCCGATATGGGGTTCAATCGAGGGGAGGGTATTTGGCGGTGGGAAGGAGAGGGGAATGAATGGAGGGGGTGCCGCGCGCGGGCCCGAATGCGGATGTTGTCCGCAATTGAGTTTCTCTTGATATGAAGTTTGGGCGCGTCGGGTCCCAACGGCGCGGGTACACAGGGTTCGGGGTCGGTGAGGCGCCGGCGAGGCCAATTGCAGAGGGACACGAACTTGTTGCGACACAACTTTAATAATAAAAAGGCGACCACGAGGTCCCCATGTGGTACCCGTGGTAGCAGAGCAGGTGACATGTGCCTATATATCGAAGTTTGTCACCCAAAAACGGTTGTGGGGGGGGGGGGGCAGGCAAGGAATTCCGTCCCGCAGTAGTTCGGGTTTGTTTTTCCATCTTTGTTTTTATTTTATGTTTCGGACTAGTGCGACCAGGCGGCCGGGTCTTGGTGTACACTATGCTAGGTACCTTGCTAGCTTTAGACAGGATAGGATAGGGCAATAATTAGGCTTCTTGTTTTTGTCAGGTGTCAATTTTATTTATTTAATGATATCTTAGTTCTCCCCGCTTGGCGATTGGGGGCGGACCCAAAGAAGCGTTATGAGGGGAGGGGAAGGAAGCGGGGGCCGAAGGAAAGCACTCCGTACCTCCTTAATCCTCCATATGATATACCATACCTAGACAGATGGACTAGGTAGCAGTGTAGATCCCGAGACGATGGCGCGGGCGGGGGTTGCAGTCCAGTCCAGTCCAGGGGGGCGGGTGGGAGAAAAAGAAGCGTGGAAATGCATCGTTTCCTGTTTGCTTAATCCTTGATGTCGATGATTTTACAGGTACTAGCGCACCTGCTGGCTTGCGGCGTTTAAACCAGATTTGTATGGCGGCACTTGGGGTTTCGGCCCCCAATTGTAACGTCGCTCTCCTTCTCCCCCCCTTGAGGGGAGGGGGCTGCGTGGTGTTGGATCCCGAGTTCCGTTACGGAAAATGATGGAGGGTGGACGGAGCGGAACGGCATGGTTTGGATGGAACGGAACAGACGCAACAGAAGGGGGGGCGGACGGTGTGCATTTTGGGGTGAACCGTGTTTTATTTGGAACGAGCAGACACCGGATGTCTAGTGTGGAGCTTCGACACACCATGGGCAGGAGTTGAAGATGTAACGCTCAGGCCTGTCTTGATTATTCTTCCTGCGATCATCAAATCGGTTCGTCTTGTTTTGGGGGGGGGGGGGGGGTTCTTGAGAATATTTCACAATTCACCTTTACCTTTCGACTTTTGTCCTCCCCCCGTTTTTCTTCTTACTTTTTTATTATCATTACTATCAAGCCACCAGTGTTAGGTGTGTTTGAGTGCGTGTTTGAGGTCGGGTCCTGGCTGTTTGTAAGGGTGCTAGTGCCAATGCCGTGGAATGTCGTATAGAGGCATGGTCCCTGGGAAAGACACGTCTTCAGCGCCTGAACACCCTGGGTATCTCTAGCGACTGCCTCTGCATTCCGCAATGGTAAATTCCTTTATTCGGCTGCCTGTGCCGCATCTTCCCCTCTCCCACACTAACCCTCACTGCAGGTCACCTATGACGTAGTGTAGAGCCCTCAAACCTGGAACATGGCCGGTCACAGCAGCTGCCTTGCCTAACAAATGCGTGCTGATTCCTTCCTCCCCTACTGTCGCCGTACTGTATTGTCTCGAGCGGAACCAACCATCAACTCAAAAGGGGTAAGACGCAAACAGAGAGATCTGGAACGCAGGAAGGCGAGGGCAAGGCAGGCAGGTTCCATGCCTCAAGACTTGAGAGATTGGGAACTCTTCGGCCGATAACAGAGGGGCTGGAGGGATGATGGAAAAAGGAAGGAAGGACCAGCCAGGCAATAATAACACGTCTTGGACGCTGCTGCTGTCATCGGTAGGAAGGGGAATGCATGCATATTATATACTTGCCATGCTTATCTTTCCTTCCACTTTCCTTGGGTCTCTTTCTCATATCTATCATTCATTTCATTCAACTCAGCCCGTCGTCGCAGCTCGTACTTCCTCCTCTCCCTCATATCTCCGGTACATCTCTTCCAGCTACCTACCTGCTTACCCAGCTAGCTATAACGATTCCCAGAGGACGAGAACAGCTTGCCTGAGGCCCAAGTCGCCTCAAAATCGGCAGGCAGCACTGGCCTCGCTCGTTCTTTCCCTGGTTCATCTTATCTTACCTAAGGTATACCTAAATACACCCGCAAACCTCGTCCGCGACGACAAGCCCTTGCTTGCGAGCCTTGCCTCGCGTCTCGCCCCTTCTTCTTTACCTATCAAGGTGTTCCCTCTTCTTCTACTATCCTCTTCGTCCCAACCTTGCTTCGCGAGCATATCCCATTACGACGCGATTGATACCCACCCCATCAGACTTAGTCTGCATATTCTCTTCGCTTCTTCTATTCTCCCGTGGGTTCTCGACTTCGGACGGCAGTGGGTCGATCCTCTTCCCAGCATTCCTCCCCCTCCTCCCACCAAAATAAAATAAAATAACAACCATGACTTCCGGCGTCTCCATCGATGCCCCCATCCGGCCCGCCCTCCTCAAAAACTCGGGCCTGCCAAAGTCCGATTCTTCCGTCTCCACCACGGCTCAATCCTGCAAATCCATCCGTGTCACCGGCGCTTATCCCCTCGGCTCCCTGCACGTTCACCAACCCGTCGACCCGTCTTCTCGGTCACAAGAAACAGTCATGAACCCACACACCGCCCCCGACGACGATGAGCCCCCGCCTCTAGGGCCCATTGAGCCACACGACGCCGTCGCTACCCAGCGCGCGTCGCCTCAGCATGAGCACTCGCTCGGCGGCGGCGACATCGTGCTGATCATGGACCTCCCCGCTCACTTCACCGTTGGCTACGATTCCGTCTCATTCACCGCTCGCGACTTCCTCGGTGTCAGAGATATCCCACCCGGTCCGCACTTCTTTTGGGTTTCCGAGACGGAGGCCAGCACCACGCGCAGCGGCTTCTGGGTCATCAGCTCGGCCGCCGAGAAGATTCATGTCATGCAGTGGGACAAGTTTAACGAGGTCATCGGCGAGCCCGCTAGCCAGGTCGAGGCTCGCTTCCAAAAGGATAACATCCAAGACATCTACTCCAAGCTGGCACCCTACCAGTTCCGCGCCCTCAACGCAAACGTCAAGTCTGCCACCCCCGGCTCGTCCAGCCCGGAGCCCGAGTTTGCGAGGAACATCAACATCTGGCAGCAGCTCACCAACGCCATCTCGGCCCCTCTCCTGAGCAGGATCACCACCCGCCAACCGGGCAACTGGGCGGTGCACACATCGGACCGTGTAAGAGGCGCTCTGATGCTTCCTGCCGAGGTCGAGCTCGAAAAGCGGATGCCCAGCGTCGTCGCGACCACCGAGCTGAACTTTACCTTTAGCCAGGGCGCAAAAACGTACGATGCCGACACTGTCGGCGCCGCACGCACCGAGCAGGCCGTCGATGCCACAGCGTACTTGCTGTCTGCTGATATCAGTGACGACGACGTCGTGGGTGAACTGCAGTTTGCCTTCATTGTCGGAATGCACCTCGGCAACGAAGCCTGCGTCCAGCAGTGGTGGCACATGCTGGTCTCCATCGTTTTGAAGGCCTACACCCTGCCCCTCAGACGGCCTGAGATGGCCAGATTCCTCCTACAAACAATTACGGCCCAGCTCGTATATAACGAACGCTACCTTGATGGATCCGTTCTCGACTACGGCCCATCATACTCTCGCGACCTCCGCATGGCTCTCATCGTGTACAAGCGACGCCTCAACGAAATACTTCTGGCACTCAACTCACTTGCCACCCCCGAACAGGCTGCCGTCGGCCAGGCATTCTCTGAACTCGAGACGTGGGTCTGGAAGTTTGGGTGGGACATCAGAGGCGACTATCTCAGAAAGGGCAAGAAGATGCTCGAGGATGGCGAGGAAGTGGAGCTGGAGATGGATGACCTTGAGGCCGAGGATGAACGGGGCGAGTTCGCTGCCACAGTGGTCGAGCTGGACGAGAGCGGAAAGCAGAAGGATCTTGTCTCGTGGGATTAGGGCTCCGGGGTCAGGCGCTGGTTGGAAGCGAAAGAGAAGCGTCGCCGGCATTCGCAGTCGTGTGCCAGGGGCAGCATCAGTGATCCCTTCCTCACACCTCTGCCACCTGTTGGAGTAAGACCGTGCCGTTTCTCATCTCGAAGAGCGTCGTTCATAGACATCGTACGACCCAAGTCTCGCAACTCAACTCTCATGCAGGTTGACTTTTGAGGGACAGGCATCGGATATGAGGACAGTGTCATGGTCGTTCAGTACTGTTCATGGAGGGTAACATGGGTTTTCTAGCGGGGAGTTTCGGATCCTTTCTTGGCTTCTCGGGCATCTCTCAGCAGGGCTTTGTTGGTTTTGTTACTTTGTCTTTTGTCTAGGTTTGGAGGTGCAGCTTGAGTGTAAAGAGCTCTGGTATGGCTGGCGCACGAAGGGGAATAAATGGGAGATGCGCGCATATAGCTTTACTGGACCGGAAAGCTACACTCTGTACGAACGCAAACTTTGTTAGAAATCATACAATTCACCACTTGTCTTGTTGAAGTTTTTGTTATTATACGTGACTTTCACTCGATGCGAAGCCTGTTGACCCCGTCCTTTGGAGATTTCTTCTCTGTCCTGGGCAGCACAGAGCCGAAGTTGCAGCACCCCTCCGGCTGTGAGCATACTTCATGGTTATGAGGCCTCTTTCTCTGTAGGTAAAACAGTCTAGCAACTTTCCTCCAGAGCTTATCAAAGGTAGGTAACGTAGGTATCATGCGGTTCCTGTTTGTGGCGCTTCCATCTTCCTACCAGTAGTCAGTTACTATACGCCCGTCTCTTTTTCCTCGAAGAGCAACTTGGGAGAGGAGGGGGGGGAGGGGGGAAAGGTCCCAAATGATCATGGGATCCAAAGACATGCCCATCGCTCTCCGAGATGAAACATTTGAAATGGTCAATATCCAGAGATCATGGTAAATGAAGCACGGGTTGAGTCGGGCCAGACCAGTCATCTTGGCCAGAGTGTTCTACGCAATCGTGCTACACAAGTGGCGTCAATATACTATACATATGAGATGCGACGGAGAGGATATGTACGGAGTGTCATGTCTGACCGGAGGCAGCAGCAACTCATCAACCCTGCGATTGAAGCCATGAGCAATTGAAGATGAGGGATTGTCACGTGTCTGGTCAAAGTTCAATCTATTATCACCCAAAAACATGGTACAAGAGGCATCACGTCAGAAACACAAAAGTCACATTGTAGGATAATTGGCCTATTACTACCGCCACCCTCGACAGGGCAGTGCCTGGTATACACAGCCATCTATCAAATGCCATCGTCGCCTGTCGAGCAAGTAACTGGACCCAACGAAGGTCTCTAATGCTGTCCTCGACACCATTCGTCGTGTCGTCCTCGTTCCCTCTTAAAACTTTTTTGTTCAGCCTGTTCCACGTTTGGCCATGCCTGAAAAGATATTGCACACAGACCCAAGTCCGATATGGGTAAAGAGAAAAACACAAGGAAAAAAGAAAAAGAAAAGAGAGTCGTAGAATAATACCAGACTGAACGGTACACCGCATCAGTGTATCCCGGGCAAATCGAATCTAAACCCTTCCGTCTACGTGAACGCCGATTTTGCATGATGAATTGCGCAATTTGCCGCCTCATGGATGCTGGAATACCTCACCGTTTGGTGTGATCCAGTTGGCAGGTTTCTTACCAGCGTCGGGCGCCGCCTAGAGGGGCATTGTTAGAGTTGTTGTCTACAAGGGGAGTCCGTTAGCGTAAACACCACTAAGACTTTTGAGGGGAAAACGTACGACCACCACCGCCGCCACGGCCACCACCACGGCCACGGCCCCAGCCACCATAGCGGCCACCACCACCACCACCGCCGTAGCGGGTCATCTCAGCGAGACGAGGATCAATCTCCTGCTTGGCTTCCCTGAGGACATTGACGAGATCCCGAGCCTGCTTGGAGTCTGCACACTAGTTAGCGCTATGAAACGGAAGACGAGGGATTGGGGGGACTGACTGTCTGTGGTGAAGAAGGTAACGGCAGTACCCATTGCACCAGCACGACCAGTACGGCCGATACGGTGGATGTAGTCCTCCGAGTTGTTGGGGTAGTCGTAGTTCAGCACGTGAGTAATGTTACGAACATCTTGAATGGGTTAGCATGACGCATCACATTGTGTATAGCAACGTTCCAGCATGGAACCAGGTATGTTTGATAATCATATCGGGCCGTCTTTCACTCCGTCGAAGACAGGGCAGTCCGTCTGCGTCAAATGCCATCCTGGAAAGTTCAGTGTACCGGGTCCTCGGGCTTGGGGAATCTTGGGGACAGCTTGATCGAATCAAGATATGCCACATCCACGCTTGTACCATTGGCATATGGGAAGCACAAGAGTGGAACAGCGAGTATAGCGAGCCAACGGCTACACACCAGACCAAGACTCCACACAGGAGCAGAGAGAACCAAGGAAACACGAATGCATCAGGCAAGAGTGCGCAATCAAGAGAGCCCCTAGACATAAGAGTAAAGCACAGCACGAGGCTGCTGGAAGTTGCCATGTAGGTTGGGGAGATGTGATACTCACCAATACCACGCGACGCGACGTCGGTAGCGACCATGATAGGGCTCTTGCCTGTCTTGAACTGATCCAAGACCCAGTCACGCTCGTTTTGCTGCTTGTCACCGTGGATGGCTAAAGAGACATTAGCTTGAGATCAACAAGTACGGGGACGGGTAGACATACAAAGCGCGGGCCATCCGTCCTGGCGAAGGAACCGGGTGATCTCGTCAGCGACACGCTTGGTGCCGACGAAGATGAGAACCTTGTTCTCCTTGTTATCCATCATCTTCTCAAGGTGCTTGATCATGCGATCACGCTTCTCGCTTTCGTTAACAACCTCGACGACCTGGGTAATACGATGGTTGGCAGCCAGCTCCATGGAGCCGATGTTGACCTGGATGAAGTCGGTAAGGAAGTCGGACGCAAGGGCGCGGACCTCCTTGGGCCAAGTGGCGGACCACATGAGGGTCTGACGATCAGGGCGAATCTGGCCAATGATCTTGCGAATTTGGGGTTCGAAACCCATGTCCAACATACGATCAGCCTCATCGAGAACCAAGTAAGTGACTCTTCGCAGGTTGGTCTTGCCAGCCTCGAGCATGTCGATGAGACGTCCGGGAGTTGCGATGCAGACCTCGACGCCGCGGGAGAGGTCGCGAATTTGGGGGCCCTTGGGAACACCACCGTAGACGCAGGTGTTGCGGATGCGGGAAGACTTGCCGAACTTGGAAATCTCCTGCTGAATCTGGACCGCGAGCTCACGGGTGGGGGCGAGGATCAGGACAATAGGACCGTCACCGGGAGCCAGCAGAGGCTGGGCGTTGATGTGAACAATGGCGGGCAGGCAGTAGGTCAGTGTCTTTCCGGAACCCGTCTCGGCAATACCGACGACGTCACGACCGGACAGGGCCATAGGCCATCCCTGGGATTGAATGGCGGTAGGGGCAGGGAAACCCTGCGCCTTGACCTCGTCCATGACATATCTGGGGAATCCAGCCTCGTCGAAGGTCTCGACGGGCTTGGGGACATCGTTGCCGGCGATGGCGATTTGGTGCTTGCGGCGGAAGGACTCAACCTCAGCAGGGCTGCGGTTGGCGACCTCCTCGTGCTCCTTGTAGAAAGACTTCTCGAACTTGGGCATCGTGCTGGGATCTATTTGATGGTTAGCTTGTTTGTTTTGATGTAACGGATACGCGAGAATACTGACCCCATTCTTGGGTGCGAAGGCCGGCGCCGAGGTTGCTCATGCGGTCACCACCACCGCCGAAACCACCGCCGTAGCCACCACCGCCGCCGCCGTAGCCGTTACTATCACTAGACTGTTAGTAAGGTGGTTCCCTAAATGATAAAACAGAAGAAGTGACAACTTTGACGATGTCGAGGCTCGCGTCAGAGTTGTACCGAGACGCGACACTTAGGGTTCGTTACAGGCTCATGTGTCACACTTTGATCCGTGATGGCAAGGCAGGCAAAAGCAGCCTTACGAACCCGACCGATAACGGTCGGAAAACAGTCGGGACTGGAATGAATAAAATGCTTGCTTACCCGTTGTAACCGCCGCCGTAACCGCCATCGCGACCACCTCTGTCGTTGCGATCGCGACCACCACCGTAGCCGCCGCCGCCGCCACCGCGACCGCCGCCACCGTATCCTCCGCCGCCGTAGCCGCCGCCGTAGGACATGTTTCTTGTGTGCTGAGAGTGCGCGAGTGTTTGATTGTCGTGGATTGTCTTCGCTGAAGCGAAGTGTCAAAGGGCAGAAAGAAAGATCGTGGGGAGAAAACGCAGGACGTGGTGTTCCTTTTTCTGGAATGAACCGAAAAAAGAAGACTGTTGTTGCGTTGGCGGGGGTTGAGGATGGGAGTTTGTGAGATGGAGAAGAGAGGGATGCGAATGAGTGAAGGGAGAAAAAAAGAGCAGGAGGACCGAAGGTTTTGGGGAGCGCGAGGGAAGGCGGCGGCCCGGGGGTGAATTTTTTTCTTGCAGGCCAAAACTTTTCGACACAAGAGGCGGCTGCCAGAGGACCCTGCAAAGGCGAAAAGGGTACGTATCTGGCTGTACATGGGCCCGCTTCCGTCTTATCGGGGATATAAGATAGTGGATATGACTCACGATAAGGCACCTCTGCTAATTCTGCAACAAGGATCTTGACTCTTCCTCCCTAACTCAGCTTGCTGCTCTAGAAGGGGTCTCCAGAAAACCCTTCTCAGATTTTGCATGCGTACTGCGGAAACCATTTCTAAATGATTGGGGGTCATTTGGCTTCGGGTAAGCCTCCGACGGCAGGGGTACCTCCTCCCTTGTGCAGTTTTTGACCTCTTAAATGGGACGGCGCCATTCATACTATGTACACCGCAGTACTGTATTCGTACAACCGGACTGTCAAAGAAAATGGGGCACGGCCAGCTGCACCAGACGATGCAGGGAGCTCCTGTACTACTCAACCACCGTAACGATGCTTGATTCATTGGCTTTGGCTCTTTTCCAGAAGGATTATCTAGGTATTTGTCTAAGGTTTGTGTATGAGGCTGTCTGAGCGCCAGGATGACGACAACAAGATACCTTGCCTGTCTTTCAGTCTCCTAGACCGGGAGGCGAATTGTTGTTTTGTTTTTTGCGCAAACGTTTTCTAATCCAATATCCTTTGTCAACAGTCTTTGTTGAAAATCCTCGCTGCGTTCAAGTACTCTATCGGAACCATTCGAACAATCAATCCTATTAGGCTTCCTCACTGGTAAGGAAACATCTCCCAGAAGCCAATCTCCATCTACATGATCATAGTCAGTGAGTGTTTGAGACTTGTACCTTGTGCCTCGTACCTTGGTTCCGTGGATGAAGATCTTGATAAGCCGCTCAATGCTCGACGGACTCTGTAGCGCGGCATGCCTCTCGATCAGCTCTGTTTCTCGGTCAGCGACTCTGCGCTTCATAAATCACAAGTGGGACCCCGCGAACCTGAGCCAGTCTTGACGGCCCCGACATAGTCGTCGGCGACATAGTTCTCGATCCACTTCCAGTATGTATTGCCATCGCGCTTCGTCTTGATGTCGCCGTGTAGCTGCTTGGCCACGGCGCCGTACCCTAGAAGACATGGAGCCAGGGCCATTTGAAGGGCAATCCAGTCTTCGCTCATTCCCACATCGAGCACGTAGCGTGTGTACGCCGTGCAAGCTGTGCTTGATCAGTTCATAGACTCGGTGTGTACCAACAAATGACTAACCCTGATGCTCCTCGGTTGCCTCGATCTCGGGCACAGTGATGCCGAAGCCCTTGCAGTAGTCAATGTGCAGGCTCATCTCGCGATTGATGTGGCTGACGATAGTAGCGCCCTGGCATGGTCAGTGTGAAATCCACCACAGCATTATCTGATACTGACAGCAGCAATATCCGCAATCTTCTTCGCCTTGTACGACGCCAGGGCATTGGCTCTGGCAAAATGGACCTTCGAGCATGTTAGCGAGGTCTCCCCGGCTGGATTGCTAGAGACACACGAGGTAAAGGTAGTCTTGGATGAGGTACTGCTTGAAGGACTCCATGGGGAGCGTGCCGTCTCCCATGGCCATGACGAAGGGATGGTAAACGAAAGTCTTCCAGACGTCTCTGACATCGGGTCGTGCGAGCATATACTCGATGAAGCGTCCCCTGCCGTCAGTTAGCTGGTGCCATTCCTGGGATCCGAGGGTCGTACGGCGCGAACGGAAGTGTTTGAACTGAGTGGAAGTGGTTCAAGGGCCCGTGTCCTTTTCCGAAGCCTGGGGCTGTTTTGATCGCAGCCTCGATGTATTGGCA
This sequence comes from Colletotrichum somersetense, assembly GCA_030867255.1. NCBI lineage: Eukaryota > Fungi > Ascomycota > Sordariomycetes > Glomerellales > Glomerellaceae > Colletotrichum > Colletotrichum somersetense. The sequence continues at coordinate 102,119 of MU843558.1, forward strand.
GGCTGACTTGGCTGCTTCAGGTACAGTAAGACCCTTGGCTAGATTAGAGGCGATAGCAGCTTTCATATGTTAGAATATGCCGCTCCTGGGGGCGAACCATTACTCACAAGCCAGCGAGCAGCCAGTCCCATGAGTGTTTGTGGACCTTTGGTACGGGCTCTTTATTTGCAGAACCCCCCCGTGTCCGTAAAGCACGTCAACAACGACAGACTTCTCTCCCTCCGTCTCGGCTACAGTAAGGTCCGTTTTGAACGGCATGTGCCCGCCCTTAAGCAGCACCCACTCAGGGCCAAGCGATTGAACGGACCGTGCCATCTCCTCGAGGTCATTGACGTTCCTGACTTCAACGGGCTTGCTGCCAGAGTCCTCAAGAATGAGCTTCGCCTCGGGGATGTTGGGCGTGAGGACGGTGGTGAGCCTCAGCAGACCCTCTAGCAGCTCCGCGACAGCCTCGCGAGGGAGGAGCTCGGCCCCGCTCGTTGCTATCATGACCTACCACTGTCAGGCGCCCACTATTTAGGCTGATGGCAAAGTAGGTAGTACATACGGGGTCCACAACCACCTTGGGTATCTTGTGCCTCTTGAGAGCCTCGACAACAGTACCTATCGTTGCGGGGGAAGCCAGCATACCTGGGTACGGTCAGCTGTCGAGCTTCGCTTCCGCAAGCCTCCAAAACCTACCCGTCTTGACAACATCGACTCCAATGTCGCCGACGCAGGCGTCGATCTGCTTGACCAAGAACTCCTGCGGCACATGGTGGATATCGTGTACGCCAGTAGTGTCCTGCGCCGTTAAGGCAGTCGTGGCCGTCATGGCATAGCAGCCGTGCGCTGCAATTACCTTTTGGTCTGCCTCGAGGCCGCTGTAAATACCATCAGCGTCGAAACACGCAAGAGATGCCTTAAGATGGTGTCTCACGCCCCGCCTGAGCTGTCGGAGCCAGCGATGACAAGAACCCGTCCCTGAACCATGTTGGGTGCTGTTGCAAACAGAAACCGACTAGCAGTTGGAAAGTCCTGGGCCGTGTGCGAGGCAATCAAACGCCACTCCAGTCGTTGTACTAATGTTGTTTTGGGCTGCGAAGCATCTTGAGGAATCGACAGGTCGGAGGGCAGTTGATGTCGGTCGATCTCAGATGTCATGTCATGTCACTCAAGGTGGGGGCGGGGCTCGGATTTTATTCGCGGCGCAAGGTGCGCACAAGTCTCTCAGCAGCTCCTTCCGATGACTCGATACAACATCACGTAAACAACAAGCTGTGCTTTGCATTCGCCGTGGCACACCGGTTTCCGACTTTCGCGCTTCACCAACCGCTTCTTCAAATGGCGAACAAGTTACTTTTGAATTGCCTACCCTGCCGACGCCCTACTCCCTGGGAATCGATCGATGCGCATGTAGTCAGCCACCCGGCACCATCATATCCCATAGCTCGCTCTAATAGCAAGTCGTGATCTCTGAAAGTCTCTTTTCCAGTCAAGATATGGGCCAGTCCACCAGACTTATCCATTCCCCCCAAAAGAGAAGCCCCGAGATATAGTACAGAAAAATCCAACAGCAAAACGCCTCACCAAGTTACTTGGTGGGTTTCAACAGTTCACACGCCCTCTCCCGTTCCACATGCCAAGATGTAGTTTGTGGAAAACAAAGTATGAAATGGAATGTGCCAATGTAGCCGGCCAGTGTAGCCTTTACGCCGTCTCGACCGAGCCCTCCGTACCAGAAGAGCTGTGACTGTTGGGCCGCCCGGTTCTTACTGGAATATCCCTCACGAGCTCTGAAGGATCTGATATGCTCCGCTGTCTCTCGGTTCGGTTCTCATCACCAGACGATGACGCATCGTCTTCGTCCTCTTCGTCTTCCGCGTCAGTCCCATCGTCGCTGTCTTCCCCAAACACGATGCGCCGGAGAACGCTCTTGTCGAACATTTCTATCACCATTCGCCTAATGGGCAAACGGTAGTGGTTGTATTCAAGCATCGTCATGACGCGCTTGAACAACTTTGGGCACCTAAAACCTGGCACCTTGTGCTGCCTGATCTGCATCAGCTCGCCCATGGCGCGCTTGTACAGTACCATGTTACCGAGATCGACAACGAGATCGAGAATTCGCTGATTGATGGCTGCTTCGTTGGTGAAAGCCGGCAGATCTTCCTTCTCCAGAGGTGGACGGGCTTCCGTAGGCGGCGGCGGGGTCAAGAACGTTTTCTGCGTATCTGGCAACGTGATCTTGGAGGCGATGGCGTGCTTCCATGGCTTGAAGGAGAAGAACTTGGACAGGTCGTTGGGGATGCAGAACCCCAAAGACTCTCCTCTCGGTGAAAGGTTTGCGTCCCACCCGCATTCTGAGAGGATCTCAAGGCCGTGGGCGGATCTAGAGATTAGACCGAGAACAAAGAAGGCAGTGCCGCGCAGGCTCATCACCTCGTGCTCCTCGGCGATTCTGACGATGTCCTCAACGACGTCGCACGATTCAATAAAGGGAGCGCCGAGTTCCATCGAACCGACGTTGCCAACAGCCCACATGGACGACTTAACCTTCAGCATGAGCTCCGGATCTTCTGACTGCATTCCGTACTCTTTGATGGTGTTAGCGAATTCGGCGAAGTGACCCTTGTCGTTGAGAAGCTTGCAGCCCTCTTGGGTGCGTGCAAGCTCGCGATAGAAATGGGGTGGTATATGGTTCTCTGGCTCCGCCTCTGCTTGAGCTTCGTCCACCATGTTCATGCGGTTCTGATGCTCCTCAGGGTTCTCGAGAAAAGCCTTGGCCAGGCTTGTCTCGATAACCCCGACGTATGAGTCGTTCCGGCCGAGAAACCAGTCGTCCATTTCGTTACTAATGTAATCAACGCCGTCGAGATAGTGGTAGCCGATGGAGGAAGATAAGAACCGCAGGAGGAGAGGTGCGCCGATTTCTCCCAGGTGGTCCATCGTCGGACGACACTGGACAACGTATTCCAGGTATGCCTTCTTATTGCATGCCTTCTCGAGGATCTTGACCGCGGTTCGGCAGACTTCTACCTCAGGGTCGTACAGCTGATCACACAGCTTTTCGATAGCCCATTTCCAGTCGACCTTGCCGTAGGAAGGCTGTGATGCATCGAACGGCCGGGTTGCATACTTTCGCAGCGCATTTGTTGCCGTAATGCGAATCTCTCTTGTTCCAGAAGTCAGGGCCTGCTCTATCAGCACCCGAGGGTGGCCCGGGATGCTGTAGTCGAAGTTGGAGAGCAGCAGCTTGATCAAGTCAGGGCGCTGCTTATGACCAAGGATGTGATACATCATGTTGAACATCCTCCAGCGCTGCAGGAGATCCAAGCCCCTAGGATCGCCACTAAGGACACCAAGCATGGGGAAGTAACCCGCGCAAAGCGTGCTTTGCAGGCGGCCGGGGGAGAACATGGGATCCGTCGATGTCAGTCCACTGCTCTGCGAGGGCTATTAGTCTTTTGCTCGCATTACTGTAGTTGGAGGGGGGGCTTACCGGATCACATTGAGCAAGGCATTCGGCTATCTGCCGCAGCATCTTGTGATCCTGCAGATATTCGACGCCTTCGTTAGACTGAAGCAGAGTGTGCATTAAAGCACATCCCACCCTGACATACTTCTGCGTGTTTTTGTTGCTGGAAAGATCGGAGAACCTATGCTTAAAGGGTCGGTAGAAGCTCATGATCCTGTTCATGAACTTTGAGACCCTGTTGACCTCGTCCAGCCGTTTTCCATCTTGAAGCGGCCCTTCGATAATTCGTGAGATGACATCCCAGTTCCACTTCAAGTAGTTGGAACTGTTCAGGACATTCGACTCAACCAAGAGCTGCCGGATTGCGCCCTCTTGAACCACAACCCCGGCGTTGCTCTTGCGAGGTATGTCCGCAAGGTTGCCCATGCTGTCATGTGACGGCAAGGTCCCGGGCGTGCCCCCAGAAGGCGAGCTCCTGTACAGGGTTCTACTCACCGAGCTAATCTGATAAACTATACCGGAGGCAATGAACCTGTTGTCGTCCTTGAACTGAGTGGCGGCAGCGAACAGGTCTGGGAGCAGAGGGAGGTCGCTGCTCCATGATGAGGGGAGGAGCCTGCTCGCCAACTTCAGCACCTCCCCGATGAGTAGACACGTTTTCCTCGACAACTGCGGCTCGCTAGTTCTTGCGACCTGGAGAAGGTTTTCCAAGAGACCAGCCTTGACCAATGTTGCCAGAAGAAGGGCAGTGTAGTGGTCCATGAAGTTTTGCTCCCCAGTGTCTTCTTCCATAGAGGATGTTTGCCCTGAGGAATTATGGTTTGAGATGGACTTGAGGCTGGCAACCCGTCCGTATGTAGTCAAGCGCCGACCAGCGAGAAAGGACGAGGCCCATGAAGGGGACTTGATCCGGAGGAGGAGGTAGACGAGATCGATGACAGTTTCCCGGATGGTGGGTTGCGGAAGCACCATACTGGTGAGAAGCGACTTGAGTGCGCGAGAGTCGTGCATTGTCAGTATCATCAGACCAGGCCAGCTCTTGAGGATCTTGGTGATGGCCTTTGCATTTTGCTTCAGCAGACTCTCGTTGGCCAGGATGATGTCAGTGAATGCCGTGAAGAGGACCTCCAGATCATAACCGGAGCGCAGGTAAACCCTCTTCTGCGGATTGTCTAGTATTTGCAAGTAGGAAGCGGTGAGTGACTCTGGCGACTTATATGTCCCTTCAATCAGAGCCTCGGAGAGCGGTGACAGGCCGCCAGATGCCACTGCCAGGGCAGGATCACGGAGCATGATCTCGGCAAGGGTCTCCAGGCAAATGGACCGCAGGCGGTCTTCGGCTTGCTCAGCAACAGCAGCTACAGTCCGCACGACTGCACGCGATAGTTCTTTGACTCCGTCCTTCACATCCAAAAAAGCTCGGACAAACTTCAAGGCTTGCTCACGCTCCAGATCGGCCTTGCGATCCTTGATCAATGACCTGTTGCTTATCAGCCAGAGCCACACAGGGCGAACTTGGGTTCTTTTGTACTCACGTCACAACAATCATGTCAGTGTTCAGACAGCGGATCTTTTTCAGGGACGACACATCTGAGATGGCATAGCGAATCATGCGATAGCCGGCAGCTACCACTTCCCGAGCCTCGCTGAGGAGCATGACTTGCATGCGCATGCCAAAGACAGACCACACCAGGTCATACTTGAGGGTCGGATGCCGCCTAAACAAGTCGACTAGGCTGTTGCCTCGACTGACATAGTATTCTGGAGGCATACCCTCCTGTTCCAGGGCCTGGAGCAATTCGGCCAGGAGGAAGGTAGGCGACTGTTCGGCTGCCTCCTCGTTATCGGACCCAGCACCGCTGCGTGAAGCGCTGGGAGGGGAACGCAAGCCATTGTTAGCGGAAGGAAATAGTGCGTCGTTGGTCCTCTGCCTTGTTGGAGTTGTCGGGGTTGCCTTGGGCTTGGAAGCGTCTGCAATCTTCTGTCGTAGGATCTTGATGCGCTGGTTGGATGCGTTGAGCTCTGCTTCGACCTTGGCCCTCTGCTCCTTTGTCTGCTTCGCCTTCTTGGCATTCAAAGCCTCCAGCATGTTCTCGCTCCCATCTTTGATCTTCATCTCCCGATTCAGCTGTTCTCGGAGCGCTGCCAGCGTCTGCTCGGTAGCGGTGGCGGAATCCTCCTCGTCGACCTTATCGATGCTGTAGATATCGCCCCGAGAACCAGATCGAGATGGCATCATCTGGCTACGCAGCTCGGAACTGAAACTCCCGGGGGCAATAGAGGGGTTGAGCGAGGAGCCTCGGGGACCGAAACTGGCGCCCGAGGCGCCCAAGCTTCTCGAAGCATTGGTAGATGCTGCCGAGGGCGGCTGGAGACCACCAGTGCTCGCCTCGCGCTCGAAACTGGGGCGTGGATTGAGGGTATTCAGGCTCGACGCAGACTGCTGAGGCGACAGTGCCTTTTGAGACTGGCTGGAGGCGCCCAGCATGGCGGTGAAACCTCTCTATGATACCACCTTTTTCCGGGGCTTCTCCGTAGGTCGTTGCATTCGGGCGACTGTTATCGCAAGATTGCTTGGATATATGCGGCTATTGTTATCTGTGTATAATGGGGGGTAGTTTGTCGGGTTCGCCGTTCGCGCGAGAAAGGATCGTCGCCAATCAGCTACGTGATATATCGCGATGGTGGTGACCGAGGTTCAATTCGAGAGTTGGACCGGGTTCGATGCGAGGCACTCGGAGACAGTCAACAGGCAGCTACGGGCAGCGATCGAGGAGGTGAATAGTCGGGTCGCAGGATGTCGGGCGCAGGTGGTGATTCAAGTCGGACGGCGGCCCTACAGAGCCAAGCCAAGACAAGGGTGGAGATGGGGGTTCGTAGAGGTGTTTCGCACTCGCGCGTCGCTCTCGAGGCAACGAAGGGTGGCCAAGGTTGATTGAAAATGATTGTGGATTGGTTTGTTTCTTGGAAAGAACGAGATATGGGGTTGTCGTTGACGATTGAACGAGTTGGGCGGCGTCGTATGTAATGGCTCGCGTTTCTGATTCACAAGTCGACGGTTCACGGCTCACGGTCGGTCGCTGTGCCCCAACCTGCGCCAGCTCTCTCCTCTGCCTGCTCCGCGCTGCCAGCTTCAACAAGAGTGGAGACACATGTGTCGCTGTTGTGGTGCGGTTTGTGGTGTAGTCAGTCGCTTAGTACTGCTCCAATTGGATGGGTATCGATGCGTAGGTAGATAATGTGGGTGGTGTTCAGGGGGGCGGTTGTTGAGCAGTGCGGTAGATGCAGTGTCAGGATATTGGCTAAGCCTACGGATACATACAACTGTGAGTGAGGTATTATGGCAAGGTTTAGTTCAGGCTGGACAGGCAGTGAGTGAGTGAGTGAGTGGCAGTGTCGGACCGTCAGCAGAGTCCAAGGAGACAGTTATTAGTTGGTCTTGGAGCCGGACCTCGTCCATACCATGCACCCTGTTTACTAATCTACCGTTTTCCAAACCAAACCAAACCAAACCAAACCACAGCCAATGTACATAACTACTTGCTTCAGCCGTGGATAGGCAGGTCACCATGAGACTCGCTTCGTCCGCCCACTCACCGAGAAGCATGGGCCATATCGTCTCCTCCTCTTCGGTGTGTCGTGATCGAGATGCCTAGGTATTCAGAACGCGCTTGCTGCTGAAAATACACGTCTTCTCTTTTATCGATAAGAGGCGGGATACCTACTGGACCCTTCACCTTTGCTCCTGATACCCACCTTCTGGCAATGCCTTGACCACAACCCACCCCTCCCTCCCAAGTCCCCAGGCACTCTAGACCACACCCGTGTAAGCCAGAGACGCCTCATCTCACATTATTCAAGACGAAAGTTCTTCAACGCAGAGGTGAGAGCGGGCCGATGACCAACAAGCATGGGCCATGCTCTTGCTACTCACGAGGAACTAACTCGCTTGCCGCCTGAAGCTGCTTGTGCCACAGCGTTGACTGCCACAGCCAATGCTGAAACACGGCCGGCCACCTCTCTACCAACGTCCACCACGCATCTTTCGGATCAGGTGTAGATTGCACAGTATGCTTTCCTTGGAACTGGCCATTGAAGCTCATACCTAGGCACATGAAGCGCTTGCGGCTGGCTCTCCATGGCTGCTGGCTGGTATAACACAAACACCGCTTTTCGGGCTTTGGGTGCTTCAGTGGACCCTCAAGGCGTTTGCTTCGGCAACTCAGCACTCGCAACCCTGAATGTGGAGAGAAAGAAAAGAGAGAGAGAAAAGTAACAACATGCAATAGGAAACACAAGTCTGCTGGTCGCTCGTCGCCTGCCGGAGGTCGCACCGCGAAGAGCGGCTGCATGCGGCGACCTGCCTACCCAGCACAGCAAAGGGCATCGGCGGGCTCCGGCGGCTCCACTCGACACCAGTAAGGCCATCTTACTCCATGCTTGCCGGTCCCCTACACTACTGCGTACCTAGGTATCAAGCAATCGGGTCAGTTCAGCCAGCGTCATTGGGCCGCCGCACGTCTTTGGCATTGGGACGCCCCTCCCCGTAGGAAGCAAACTTGCCGACTCAGGACGCGACCACGCTATCTCTATCTCCGGGACCCGCGTCGTCGGGTGACGTCCAAGGAAGCTAAACCGACAAGTGAGAAAACCTCACCCGTGCTCCCAGGGAGTCTTTTGATATATATAATCAATCACTTTGCCTCCCCTCTTCCAAACCGTTCCTTCTTCTACCAACGCTTGCTCCTCGCCTCTTGTCTCATTGTCCAACCACGGCAACTCCTCTTTCTTCATCGATATCCAAGAGGGTCCTCACCGCGGGTCTCATCTTTATTTTGCTGCTCATCCCATCCTCCAGTCGTGACAACGCCCATCTCTCTCACTCGTGACAACCTCCCATTTGTCCTTCTTCTCTTATTTTCTTACGTCTCACGCGGAACAACCTTCGCCACGAACTCGCAATGCCGCATCTCGCTTCCGCCCGCTATGGCAAGGACAACGTCCGCGTCTACAAGGTCGAGCGCAGCGGCGCCACCCAGACCGTCACCGAGATGACCGTCTGCTGCCTCCTCGAGGGCGAGATCGACGTCTCCTTCACGGCCGCCGATAATAGCGTCGTCGTCGCCACCGACTCCATAAAGAACACCATCTATATCAAAGCCAAGGAGAACCCCGTCAACCCGCCCGAGCTCTTCGCCTCCATCCTCGGCGCTCACTTCCTCGACACCTACGCACACATCCACACCGCCAACCTCAAGGTCGTCCAGCACCGCTGGACCCGCATGACTGTCGACGGACGCCCGCACCCCCACTCCTTCTACCGCGACGGCGAGGAGACCCGCAACGTCGAGGCCCGCGTCTCCCGCCGCGACGGCATCGCCCTCACCAGCGCCATCCAGAAGCTCACCGTCCTAAAGTCCACCGGCTCCGCCTTCCACGGCTTCGTCCGCGACGAGTACACCACCCTCCCCGAGACCTGGGACCGCATCCTCTCCACCGACGTCGACGCCGGCTGGACCTGGGCATTCCCGGACCTCGCCGCCGTCCGCGCCGCCGTCCCCAAGTTCGACCCCGCTTGGCAGGCTGCCCGCGACATCACCATGAAGACCTTTGCCGAGGACGAGAGCGCCAGCGTTCAGAACACCATGTACAAGATGTGCGAGCAGATACTCGCCGCCGTCCCCGAGACCCTGACCGTCACCTACGCCCTGCCCAACAAGCACTACTTTGAGATCGACCTCAGCTGGCACAAGGGGCTCAAGAACACGGGCAAGGACGCCGAGGTCTACGCTCCGCAGTCCGGGCCCAATGGTCTCATCAAATGCGAAGTCGCCCGCAAGCTTGGGACAGCCAAGCTATAAGGCGCTTGTGCAGTGTAGGAGCCCGTAGGGGGGGCGAGTGGGAGGTTGACAGGAAAAGAAAGCAAGAGCGTGCGAGAGGAAGACATCCTCCCTGGAATCAGCATTCTGCATTTATCCTGGCCGTTTACGCCCTGGCTAGACCCGGCCGGCTGTTTAGAGTAATAATGAGCAATGAACCCGGAATGAGAATTCAATGAGCAAAACGCAGCATTTCTATGTGACCCGAAGTAGTCGGTGGCTTACGTCTCTCGGAGTCGACATATCTGACAAGTAGGTCGTACATGCTACACCATGGACATATAAATCATAGACTGATAACACGTCCTCTTTCATGTTATAAAAAGAACTGCCGCCGCCCCTGGAGATGCGACTCATGGGATTGTAACCATTAATAGCAGGTATCAATTCATCTGTGAAGACCCGGGCCACCTCGCGAACAGTCTCACCCTTGATATGCTCTGACCATAAGCCACTCTGTTGTCATTTAACCGCGTAAGGACTGTTGAGGAGTACATCTTGAATGTGATTGAACCCCAGCTCCCAACCCGATTGGAGCCCTCATTGAAGCAATCCGATATCTATGTGGTCCGCAAGGGAAGGCCCCGGAAGCCGCCTGAGCGCCCTTGCGACAATCCAGGTGTATCAATCGCAGCCACAGCTGTACCCGGCACACGTTAGAAACCGCGACCGAGATTGTGAGAACGATAATGCTTCCATTTTGAGATGCCCGTATTCATACAGAATATACATGCCGATACAGACGGCCGCTCCCATCCTCTCTTGCCCGTGGTCCCTTTCACCACCAAGACCACCAATCAACACCCCGAAAAAGCCGACCCCCTTTCACATGCCTCTCATATCCTCTCCGAATCCGCCTCCCGAATCGCCTTGACCTGCTCCTCCCACCCATGCTGCCCGACGGGAACGCCCCCAAACCGGATCACGTTCTGCTTGTAGGGGTGCGCCTCACCCTCGAACGCCTTGAGCCTCGCCAGCCGCGGGGCGCGCAGCCTGTTCTTGGGCAGCATGCCGCTGACCGCCTTGCGGAGCACCTCGGCGCCTCCGTGCTTCTCCATCAGCACATCCATGGTGACGGCCTGCAGCGAGCCCGGGCGGGTGTTGTGCCGGTAGTACGTCTTCTGCCACTTCTTGCGGCCCGTCACGTGCAGCGCCGCGCAGTCCGTCACGACGACGTAGTCGCCGCAGTCCGTCGACGGGTCCCAGGTCGGCTTGTGCTTGCCCATCAGCAGCACGGCGATGCGCGAGGCGAGGCGGCCGAGGGACGGGGGCGTGACGCCCGGCTGGGTGGAGAGGGTTTCGTGGGGGGTCGAGGCGGAGACGTGGTGCCATACCCGGGAGTAGGAGAGGCGAGTCTATCCCGCACGGAAGCGGGTGGTCAGCTGGTCTTGTTTTGTCGAGGGAGCTTCAATTGGGGGAAAGGGGGCTAGGAAGAGAGCGTACCAGGCCAACGGTTTGCGACATCTTGAAGGTTGTTCTGGGCCGGCCGCCTCAGCCGATGCTCCGTCTCGTTTTGTACGCGGATCGTGCGGATCGTCGGGGCGGAGGCTGGCAGCAGATGATGCCAAAAGTGGAAGCTTCGGGTCGGTTTCAGTCGGTCGTTGGGAAGGGCTATGCGTTGCTGGCGTCGTTTAGCGATCGATATCCGTTCAATCTATCGAGACCTGAGCTTCCCAAAATTTTGGAGACACGAAAGCACGTGAGTTTTCACGTGATGCATGCGACTAGATAAGATGAAGTACGGACACAAAGACACCAAATAGCCAGATGCCGACAGCTGGAGAGACCGAGCTCCGACTTGGGCCCGATCGCAACACCTTCCGCGGTGGGCAACGCAGTCGCATCCCTTTCTCTGCCCTTCTACCCCCCCGCCATTGCGAGGAGGGGCAGGTGAATAATAGGTATGAACGTGGTGCGCATTGCGTAAGGCGATTTCAAAGCAATAATCCCCCAACGCCATCGGTGACAGTTGACTCCACGAAAGACCGACGGAAAGTATTAAAAAGCGCGCGCGCATCCGGCTCTCCCACCATTGGACGCAATCCCGCCCGTCCCGTATCAAGAAATACGTTCCTCCCCGGACTTCGGCTGTGAAGGGTTTACAACCATCTTCCTTTCCCCGAAAGCATATTGCGTTTCTTCCCTCGGAGTATCATCTCTGCAAGACAGGGTCGGAGCATGCTCTACTGCCTGCCCGACTTCCTCCACAACTACCGCTCTCTGTTACGAAGCCCGCTGCAGCCAAACAGGCGACCCTTCACGATGACCGTCTCATATCCATTCCAGGTGAGTTGGGGCCGGGCCACTTCCCCTTCGCTCTCCTGCGCATATCTCTCCTTCTGCATCCACGCCTGTCCGGGTCATCAGCGGGAACCTGGCAAAAAAAAAAAAAAAAAAAAAACCCGGCGCCCGTCCCGCCAGAACGGATCCGAAGGCTTGATTGCGTGTGTGTTTCCACCGTCGTCTCCGGCAGTGCAGAGAGAGAGAGAGAAAAAGGGGGATTGTTGTTCAGAACCACGATGGCTAATGAAACGTCCGAATACCCGACTAGACCGTTTTTGCCGTCCCCATGACATGTGACAGCTGCGTCAAGGACGTTTCAGACTCGTTGTACAAACTGGGGGGCATCACCAAGGTCGAGGCCAACCTCGAGGACCAATTGCTATCTATCGAGGGCACAGGTACGCCGTTTTCTGCTACGAAGTCTGAGAGCGCCTTTTCCTTTTTCTTTTACGATGGATTTGTCGTCCCCACCCCCTCCCCCCCTTCCAAACCCCTTGTTCGTCTGGCCTATACACTTTTAGGCTTTCTCAAGCTTGTTTTCTTTAGTTGGCTTCTCGAGAGTTCCATAATCTTCCACGAGGTTGCATTGTTGCCCCGCCGTCATTGGACTGATTGATGGGCTCAATATTGGCGCCTCGGCGTTTAGAAAATGATAGACGCTGACAATCTTGGCGACGTTTTACAGCCGCGCCGTCTGCCATCGTCGATGCCATCCAAGCCACTGGCAGGGACGCTATCCTGCGAGGCTCGGGGGGGTCAAATAGTAGGTCAACCAAAACCTCTCCTCAAAACTCCTTGGTTGAATCTTGTCACACTCGATTCTCTCTCCATTTCCTGTAACTGCTTGGCGGACATGAATTTTGTTTCCTGATGCCACTACCACTCATCTTGCCCTCTCATGCCGGTACTGGGGTCGGTAGATGGGGCTCGAGTGTCATGCAGACTTGCTCGCGTTGGAACACTGAACATGGTCTATTAGCTTACTTACCACATACCAGGCGCTGCTGTCAGCATCCTCGAGTCCTTTTACCGCGCAGACGATGCCGAGCATGCAAGTAAAAAGTTGGACGGGGAGTCAGACAGAGAGGTCAGGGGCTTGGCCAGGATGGTGCAGGTTTCCCCGACCACTACTCTAATCGACTTGACACTACGCGGCGTGGCCCCAGGCTCATACAGGGCGACGATTCGTGAGTATGGTAACCTGGCAGAGGGCGCATCTTCGACTGGCCCTGTCTGGTCGGGAGGTAGCCAAGGTGATGCCACCAAAGGGTTCTTGGGCGTTTTCGACGTCGGCATGGATGGCAGAGGCAGCGCGTACCTCGATAAGCCTTTTCAGATCTGGGAAGTCATTGGCCATGCGATGGTCGTCTCGAGACAAGATGAATCGGCAGGGGCGCTGAAGAACGACCCCGACACCGTGGTTGGTGTGATTGCCAGGAGTGCCGGCGTGTGGGACAATGATAAGACGGTGTGCTCATGTACCGGTAAGACGCTGTGGGAGGAGCGGAAGGACAAGGTTGAGAAGGGCATGCTCTAGGCCTCATCTCGAGCACCCCGTGGGAACCCCTCGAATGATGTATGAAATGAACCACGAAATCAAAGAGAGATTCCCCAATATGTTTTAGTCCCAGGAATCTCGGCTGTCAAGCCGAATATTAAACTTGCAGAGGATCACCAGCGGCAGCACGTGGAGATGGTAGTCAATGTAAACAACATCGTACGATTTTTGTGATGAACAGAGACCTTAGATCGCGTCTACGACGTCCCGGTCAAGGTCAGTGGCTGGGCTCCCGGGACCTTGACTCGCCAGATGCCAGGGGGGGAGGGGTGGTATTGCCTGCAGTGGTGGTGTGAGAAATTCTCGGAACCACACCACTAGTGGGCTTGACAATGAGGCTGAGTCTTTTGGGTGCCTTGGCGAACGTTCTATGCCGGAATAAGTGCCAGGGGCGGCGCTCGTTGGGCAGTCAAGCAGATTCGCGGGCATGGAGCAGCAGGATGACGAAGTACTCGACTCTGGGTTTTGGTAAGGTTATTGACCCGTCCGTTGTCTCTGGCCCGTTGCGTTAACCTTTGTATGCCAAGCTTTCCAAGGTTTGTCTCGGTCAGACTTTTCCGCCGAGTTCTTGATCGTCTCCAGGCGCTGGGACAGTGGGGCCACGAGGAACAGGGGAGGATGGTAGTGTCTATGTAGTGTAGATAGGCAGAGAACGGAGAAGCCTGCACCAGAGGGGCCTAGATAGAACAGAGCAGGGCTCGCAGACATGGAACCAGCGTCGGGCTTGATGCAGATCATGTCAGAAGAAACACTGACAACGGACCCGGGAGATTCCCCCCACCGATCGAAGACCGGAAGGAGGCGGAGCGTGAGTGACAGGTGTTAGATGAGACGATTACCTAGGCGTGTGTACCGTTAGTCGAACAGGGACCAGAGGCGCTACCTTATTTTTGTGGACCGCAGGACGCCGGGACCTGATGCCGTGACGAGGCCCACTTGTAAGGGAGTGTACCTACGCAGTTGGGGTTGCTGGAAGGAGGGTGACGCTACGGGATGGGTAGTGGGAAATGGCCGACACGCATCCAAGTACAGTAGGTAAGCGTGTACATGCTAAGGGGTCGATGGGGTGGAGAGGATAGTCGGGTTTGAAACCAGCCTGATATCGGATGTGGGATACAGCCGTTTGCGCGTACAGTTGAGCAAAGCAGCCCGAAAGGAGGTCAAGGCGGCAGGGAAAGCAAACGCGTCCATCGACGGCCTGTGTACTTAGGCCGCCGACTATGATGGATATCCGAGTGGTCGTGAAGGCTTCTTTGGGTGCGACGGTAATGTCACTGCACGAAACTAAACGTGTTGGCGAGGATGTGATTTGAGGGAGAGCTGTCGAGCGACACGATAGGTGAGTGATCGGGAGATGCAGCGGTTTGGCGGCGATCACGAAGTCTAGTTGTCCTTAGTGGGGGTTGCCTTGCTAGCAGGGGGCCGCCAAAGTTTGCATTGAGGGAGAAGAACGACGAGGGTCGCGCCGCGTCACTGGTGATTTCATCCGTTCGAAGGGATGCCCAGACTTGTGACGGTTTCTGGGTTGGTGAAGACACAATGGTTCGCAAGGAAGGAGGGAGGCGGTGATGTAGAACTGACTCGGCATCGCAGGCACGTCGGAGCGGAGCGCTGTGGGTGCTGTTGTCAAAGGCTGTCAACTGCGATGCATCGTGTAGCGTCCGTGTGTGTGCGTGTGTTCGTATTCATGACGGACCATCAAGACGCCCAGCCTCTGACTTCCTTGAACAAGACGCCGTCGAGGGTCGGAATAGAAGGGGCTTCGGTAAACGGGATGCAGTGAGCTCTCCAAATGTGGATGGCTCCTCGACTATGCCGGATGCTGCGTGATAAAACACGGTCAAGTACGTGGGTTCATGCGGCGGAGCGGCTGGTGGTCCGGGCGAAGGAAGGTGCAAGTACCTATAGATCGTGGCAAGTACCTATCGATCGTGGCACGGAAAGAGCATGTACAGACCAACCTATGTAGTCCCTACCTACCTACCTTAGTAGGTAAGCACGTAAGGTAGGTAGGTAGACAGCAAGGGCGACATGTTGCAGGCTGCACCAAGGTTACAGCGGAAAGCTGCCTGGCCTGCGTAAGTGTGTCCTGATCTGTCAAGAAGCGCCGAAGCGTGCCTCCCCTGTACGAAGTGACGAAGTACCTACGTCGTAGGCGGGACGTTTGCCGGTGGAGTCTCTTTATCTTGCACGGGATTTCCAAAACAGCCTGGAGGACAAGCGAGTTTCGCAGGATCTCTGAGACTAGGACGCGCAGGGATAATTAGAGTTGGCGATGCCGTTCTTCCCTTGGCGGTAATATGCTCGGAATTCGTCCACTTCTTGGCTATCCTGCTCCTTGGGTTAACTTAGGGAACAGTGGGGGAAGAGATTTTTGAGATGCAAGCCACTCATAGCGATAGGGTCCGATTGATCTTACTTTGGTTTACAAAGGGTACCGAAGGTAGGGTACTGCTAGCAGGCAGGGCAGGCTACGACATATGTACACTAGGTAGGTAGTATATGGTTATCTTGTGCCATTGGGCTCGTGCTGCCATGCCATGTCTTACATCATTGATTTCCCAATGTAGGAAGAAAGGCTGCAGGCATTCGCTCGACACCTTGCAATTTTCGCACTTTATTTATCCGTCTTTGCGGTATTCACTACATACTCTGTCTTGCCATCAGTGACAGGCAGCGGCTGCCAGTGTACAAACGCAAAGATACCTTGGGTAATCAGCCAAGATACATACCACCTACCTGCCTAAGTAATTACGAATGGCAAATACATATGATTTCTCGAGCGGAAACGCAAGCAGCTGCTGCTTGCGTCGAGATGAGATGAAGTCTTCGCACTACTACCGATAGGACTACCTATAGGTACCTACCTAAGGTAGGTAGGTAGGTTGGTAGGTAGGCTAACGGACCCAGCCGATAGGTTGTGGGTGGTCGTCCCCACTCCTCCTTGAAATGTCTACATTGCTGACGGATTGAAGCCAAGCCTCGGTCCCACATCCCTGTCCTTGCACAGTTTGAGGCTTCCTCCCTTCTACTTCACGATGCCTTTGATCAACAGCGTGCAACCAAGACAGGCCAAACACAAGACTTCGGAAAAAACGGTAAACGATACAGGCGTCCATCCGGATAGCCATGGTCTGTCTGTCTGTCTCCACCACTCCGAGGCAGATCAAGACCAGGCGAGAAACCCTCGGGACCTGCGGCAGATAAGGTTGTCTATACCTTTTCCGAATCAAGACTAACTGTATGAGATGCAATTCCTTGACTGGATGGGAACTCTTGGGTGGCCAGCCCTCTCAAGCACTGTGTTTGCCTCTTCTTCGTCTCTCCCCAGGGCTGATGCCGCAATTTGTGTGGCTGTTAACACGCTGGTTACACCACGATGGCCTCATCAGATGCCAGAAACGACCGAGCTTCATCTCGATTTCGTTTTCCGTACAACCCGGGCTTGTGGAAATGCAACGACCTGGTTCTAGGCATCTATGCAGGAACGCCGCGTGTTTGACATACACACATAAGGGATGGACTGCCGAGACTGCGCCGCAGTCTCGCAGAGGTCTCGACCTGGAGGTAGGGGACTCTGTGTTACCACCAGTGCTTTCCTTCGGATTCTCTCGCAGACCGTCGTCAACCGACCAAACGCAAGCCCGTCATCTTGACATGGTTTCCGTCTTGTCTACCCGGACAAACGGTCGCTCATCTGTTCATCGTGACGCTTGCTTCCGGTCTGAGCTGATCAATCAGCCCCCTCGTATACCAATGCATCAAAGCCGAAGCTGGCATGGACATTATTACTTGCGGCCTGGGGTTCCGGCAAACAAACTTACCCAACAACTGATGACATGCCAACACGCGCCAAGGCGGATGGCGTTGCTAACTCGCCAAAACAACACCGTCACAACAACATCTTGGCCGGCGCTTAAACGTGTCATCGGCCTTGACTTTGCAAATGCATCAATCACCCTTTGGGACGATGGTAGGCGATGGGTTTTGTACAGCTCACGTCATTTCGCAGGTCCAGCCGGCCGGTTTGATGGTCCCTTTCAGTATGGCGGTCTGCAAGCACTCACATCTCGCTTACTTCTCATCCTCATCCCTGGAACCGGAGCAGCACAAACGGGGCAGAAAAAAAAGAAGAAAACTTCCGTAGTGACTGTCGAGATCGGATGATTCTGCCTGCAGTCACAGTCACATTTGCAGTATCTCTATA
The DNA here is from genome assembly GCA_030867255.1 of Colletotrichum somersetense. Taxonomy (NCBI): domain Eukaryota; kingdom Fungi; phylum Ascomycota; class Sordariomycetes; order Glomerellales; family Glomerellaceae; genus Colletotrichum; species Colletotrichum somersetense. The sequence continues at coordinate 119,503 of MU843558.1, forward strand.
TCTCAAGCCACGAGGCGTGATATGGCTAGCGAACTGCAGGCTGCGGGGTCCAGTCACCTTGGAGCAAAGTGATGACTGTGATCATGGCGGCGTCAGTCCGTCGCGTACGCGCCGTTGGCCCGGCCCAAGACCCGTGTTCCTGGGGGGCCAATCAAGCGCAACTCGCAGGCGCTGGAACGCTTCGTGCATGGAAAGGCAGGCCCTGATTCGCAGTGGTTCCAAAATGCCTGCGACACCCGGCAATAGTGCATTACCATTAAGGGAGTGGAAGGCAGATACGATACTATGGTATGTAAATGGTGACGGTAGAAGCACGGCGACCAGGACAGGGAAGACAGACTCGAAGAGAGTGAGTGTTGGGCCACTGCAAGATGTGCGATCTGACCCGCGGCGCCCTGACGCGGGCTGCGACTTCTTTCTGGCCTCTCCACTCTCGAGGGAGAAAGGAGTCGTGAGTGCCCAGGCGTTCTCTTACACACACCCCGGAACGGACGTCGGATGGGATGCCCAGACAAACCAGGGGCTTGCCTCCTCGTCCTCGTCGTTGTCGTCCTGCAAGGCGAGGCACGGAGGGTAGTGGAGGCCCGAGGGAATCCCAACATTCGATGCCGTGCACATCCACAACCCGGCATCTGGCGACGAGATATGCAAAGTGGTTCGATTTTGAGCAAAAACACTTGATGGCTTCCCTCGATTAAGACAAGTTTGTTTCTTTACCGGGCGGAATACCTTGTCGAATGCCCAAAGGAGGGGATCTACGCGGCTGCTTATAGTATGCATATTGGGGAAAACGGCGACGGACGGGAGATTTTCTCACACTCTCTCTCCCTTCACATCTACGAATATCCGTACTTGCTGCGGTTTTGCTCTGGCCTGGTACTAGGTACATACAGCGTGGATATGTCAGCGGCCACGACCAGTTCTGCGACGCACCGGTTGCACAATTTTCGTCTCTTCCAAACGAGAGGGCGTGTAAAAGCTGACCCAGAGACGGCAGACTCTCTTGCAAACAAGAGACAAGACTCACACCCCCCTCCCATGCCCAAGCCATTCGTTCTCGAGCTCTTAGCAAGGCACCCCCCCTTCCCCCTTCTCCCTCTCTCCTCTTGGATAAGCGTAGATGACGACTGGAACAGCGTGCACC